>OY015311.1:18573797-18873360 GCA_955612985.1 Cheilosia scutellata
CGATATGGAGCTATGGTGTCAAAGTAGTTCAAATGTTGATAATGAGTATCCGCTTCGGTTCTGTGCTTGGTTCGGATGTATTTCAGCACACACATGGATGATAATCATAGCACTTGGAAAATGTTTGATTTCAACAGTGGAAAGGTGCCAGGCAATAATTGGCCATTCAGCATTCAGCGGGCTGTTCCATGCAGTGGATTTTAATCCGCTTTAAGCTTTAGCACACATGCAATTTGTAGAGAAAAACTTTTTTTAATATAGTAAATGTGTGGAAAGGAACTGTCGATATAATTAAAAACGGATTTAATGAATGCTGAGAGGCGTGCTGACATAATTAATGCTGCAGCAATTAAATAGGTACGTAATTGTTGTAATTTTTATTATTTTTTTTTTATTTCATCTTGAATACCGATTTTATTTCAATTGAATTTAGTTTTTTATCTGGCGGACAGAGGCAGGAGATTAAGTGATAAAGCATCCTTTTCGTTTGTATTTTTACAACTATGTATTTCAGTGGGTGTTGAATGGAGTTCTAGACTTTTAAACCTCAGTATCGTAGTTTTTGCTATTACTCTGGATATACATTACTCCGTTTAATAGTTTGGAAGTATTTTTTTGTATAAGACTTGACTTCTTAGAATAGGTGTAGTTTTAGTAAGAAAGTGCTGAACCATTTTACTAGAGTCCTAGTGGAGAGTTAACTATATCAGCAAGAGAAAAATCAAAGACTAGCTTTTGGAGGTTAAAAAAAAAAAATAAATAAATAGGTGGCGCAATAGGCGGTAGACACCCAAGGCCTAGCTTCTCGCAACCATTCGTTTTGTGTGAGTTTCTATTTTTGGAACGAATGGAAGGGAACTACAATTTTATGCCGAGTCCGAACGGCTGAATTGAGAAGCTTTTTCAGGACAGTCATACTCTCGGATGTTTGTCAGACGTTCGCAAGAGGTGGCGCAGTAGAAAAAACCTTAAGATGTAATTTGTGTTTTTCCTGGGATCGAACCTGGGATCCCTCGCACAGTAGTCCAGCACACTAACCACTGCGCTACTGCTTTTGGAGGTTATTTCTTGTATTTGTTGCAGAATCCCTTGGTATCAAGATCCTTACCTACTCTACACATACAGTGAACATCAAAAGTAAATGAACACCATCGCAGTTTGGAATTGCAAATTGGAATTAGCAGACGGTCAATACAACGGATAGTTCATGATGACTTAAACCGTACAAAGTCCAAATTACAAGCAAGTTAAACCCTCTGGATTTGCATATTCGCCTGAAATTTTGCCAAAAAATGATAGCAAATTAATATACCTACACAGAAACTCCCCTTTCCGCTGGCTCCATGGTTACCTGACCTGACTGCACCAAACTTTTTTTATGGAGTTATGTCAAGCAAGAGGTGTACAAAACGAAACCAAGGACTTTGACTGAATTGAAGCAGTCCATTAAAACAATAATTGAGGCGATAACGACTTCAACCCTTCAGGACGCATTGAATAATTTTCTGATCAAGATGTGTCGCATATGCATGGATGAGCATGGAGCTCGTTTACGGTCTATCATCTTCAAAAAAAATAGTTATATAAAATTAAATTGAATTTTCTATACAATAAATGAAATACATTGATTAAAAAAAAAATTATTTGAGTTTCTTTTGACGCTCATTGTACAAGTACAAGTACAAAACCAATTCGGTTTTGCTGACCATGCAACTGTCTGATTCTCCAACTAATCCAGGAGCTCAAAGTTCATGACCATAGACAAAACCGTTTGTTCACTAACTTGGCTTCGGAGCGTTTGGTAGAGGACCTCAATTTTGGCAGAAAAATCATCTTTAGCGACGAGGCGCATTTTTAGATGAATGCGGGTATGTTAACAAGCAAAATTGCCATAAATGTGGTACAACCATATATCAACGTCGATCCGCCTTATTAAAAAAACCCTTTAGCAAGATCAGCTTCTATTCACACATCTGTGCTCTTAGAAGGGCGTCGCAAAAATATTTTAACCTCTGTATGGCGTCGCAGTTTGAAAAAGATTGGGAATCCCTAGGATAGCTGATGGGAGAGTACATTGATGTTTGAGAAGTCATATAGGAGGACCAGATTGATTGGTATTGTGGCTTATGGAAAACGCGAATAACGCTACAAGAAGGGAAGATATTCGAGAACCGTACCTAAAGAATGGCCTCAAAACGTTGTCGGCTAAACAATGCAACCGTCCTATACAATGTGTTAACGGCACTCTATTTGATCAATTGTGGATCCGCTACGCAGAATGAACATTTGTGTGTCCTGCTTAATCGAAATTCCGACGGATTGAGTTCAGCATTGAGCTTCTTTTGTCAGTATGCGCAGATCTGTTAGGGATATTAACATCGCGTCTTCAATAGTTTCAGAAATTACTATCAGTCTTCTTAAAGCGAACACCGCAACTCAACTTGATCCTATACCAACTGAATTCCTGATAGTTAATCCCAACACTTAGACTTATATTATACTTCCGGTAATACAGGTCATTTGGGAAAATAAAATCTACTATACTGAGCTGAACCGATAAAAACGAAGGCTCTTAATTACCAATTGTAATAATAAGAGTATCGGATTGATGTTTTGCACAGCGCAGTGACTCTGTGATTAGTATGCCGGACTAAGGTTTAACCCCCAGTAAAACGAGAATAAAACTTTTAGGTTTGAGAAAGGCTCTCAATTATAGCGTGCGGATTCGGTATAAAATTGTAGGTCCCTGTCGCTTGTCTAAAAAATAAAAACTCACACAAACGAATGGTTATGACATGTTGGGGATTAGAGTCCTACCTAAACCATTCAAGGCAACTATTTGCTTTTTTTAAAAACTCTCAGGCAGATAAAGCCGATTAGAATCGAGACTACAACAATATAACGGGCTTCAAGGCACCTTTAGCAGTTTAGTCTATTGTGAGTCGGCCACATCTAGACCTTGTATAACATTCCCAAGCAATCAAAATAGTTCACCACTTTACCTCTAGTTTGTGGATGATTTGAGAATGCTCTTTTATGGGCCCCCAAAAAATAGTGTCTTTTTATAAAGAAGTGAAGAAGAAGATATGAAGAAGATAATGACATATGTTTCATTCTAAACAATGACCAGCTACACAACTCTTTAAAAGTACAACGGAGTATTTGTACCTGCACGATTTGCAGAGAGCTTTCCATTAAACATCAACATTAATTGCAACACAGAAGCGTCACACAGTCTTGTATATTCCATAATCTTAAATAATACAGATAAAAAGGATACATCTGCGAATTAATTTAAATTTCAAAAACGAAGAACTACTCCTCCCCAATTCCATAGAATACAAATCAGAAGTTAGCTTTAATAAACCAAATATATGTTTGCTTAATTAATTTATTTATAACTAAACACTTAGATACTACCCAAAAGATACCAAAAGTAATTAAATAATAATTACTTAAAAATTGTTCGGCTTTCATCCTTACAAAGGGACTTTCTGAAAATTTCTGATGAACTTTTGGGTGTTTTCAAAACAATAATAAAAGATACTATTGACTTGATGGTATATGTAGCACAAGGATACCAACTGCAAGTATTATTGACCCGATGAAGAATAATCTGATCCTCTGAATCGGATATATGGATATTTATATTCCAGACGAATTTATGTATTGTTTTGGGATTATTCGCATTTTATGATGAACCATTTATCTCGTTGTATTGAACACGACAGCATTCTCGTCCTTTGGGTACAATAAGTACTACGGAGATACACAAGTCATCTAGAAAGAGATTAATGGAAAAGCGGCACTGGATACCTTAGTTTTATTATACGTCATTTTACTGTGCGTCCATTGTTGAGAAGAACTGTTTGATGGGTAACATCTTGTAGGGATATACGAGTATCTAACAAGCGAACGTGTTGGATCATATATTTTCGATAACAAAATAGAAATTTGTGTTTGTGTGCAAGGACAAATCAGCGCACATGATATCATATTTTTAATTAGGAAAAGTTTTCTTATGGATGTGCCTTTCTGAATATTAAATATCTAATGGATATCAGTGTGTTTTGCTCAGAGGGAAATGATGAAGGTGCCTCTGTTAGTTGTCTTAATAAATGATAATCAGTTAAGGGCTTTGGTTGTTAGTAATTCAGGGTCAAGGCATGCCTTTGGTTGGTGATAGAATAAGGTATGCGGTCTCAACGCCTATTCTAAAATTCCGCTTCTGGCGCTTAAGCCAAGGCACTCCCATAGCCGAATATTCTAAGAATTAGAAAGCCCTAAAGCAAACACACTATAATGCGGAAAATTGCTACTTTAATGCGTGTCATCAACTATGCTAAGAGTTGTCTACACATACGTTATCACACACCCGACCTACCGTACATGCTTGGCATCGTGTTCGCGCGAAAAGATACTCAAAAGTTGCAAGCAAGCAAACTTACATTCTAAATGTGTGTCGGCAGCATGTATACTACTGATTTTACTGCCGTCTGGTTTATTTGGAATGAATTTCCTGCAAAATCCTACATTATATAGCTCATGGGATGAAAACATTGTAAGGATAAGGATAATAAACCCTTCAGCGATGGAACCTACGAATAAACGAACGTATTGAACAAACATAGAAATCCTTACGCGAATTTCTTCTTCTCAACTGATTGGGGTAGAATAGGTACCCGCACATGTAGCAACCTCTATTTGTTTCACCAAATCCGTCTTTCAGGATATAAACCGCAACAAGTACGTGCGGAAATAGAAAAACTAATTAATTTCGCATTAGACGTTTGCTAGAACAAGAGGAGGGTTCTGTTCCCCAACTCCCTCCAGTTATATAAGGGATGCGTTTGAGTACCTTTATATTGTTACACCGAACTGTTCAAGATATAATTGAATGTCACGCGGCAGGGGATGTAAGTGAAATTTCATTTTTCAAAAGCCCTACTATATATGTACAACATACACGATGGCGGCAGTATAGCTAGCTCTTCCGGATTAAAGAAAAAGTTTCTGCGCCGCATAGTCAAAGGAAGTAGAAACCATCTACACAGAGAGTGTATATATAGAGGATGCCTTCGATTCTTGTGGTATGTGGGTGGGATTTCAAGAATTTCTAGAGTTTTCTATTTGGTCAAAGTTTACACATAATATGGTGCTATGGCGTTATGGTTCAATCTGCACATCCGGGAAGTCTTAAAGTTAAAGTTCTCATGGCACTTTTGCAGAAGCCTTGCAGAGTTTTACAATAAAACACATGAAGCATGTGTTATTAGGTTCGGTAAAGAAACTTTACACATGATCGAGTTCATATCCCATCATACAAAGATGTTAAATTCGTAATTTTTTTTTATATTTTTGTTTTCCAAGTAAAATGGGAAATCTGTTGTATATATAAGGCAGTTGGTTGCAGCTTTTCTGGTATTACTTTTCATGTTTTTATATTTTTTATCTAAGGGTCATATAGAGTATAGACCATGGCTAGTCAAAACCGAAGCAAAATTGGCTTTGAGATGGAAATGCGCCTTATATGAAAATATGATTTTTTTGAGCTAGAACTACCATAGGGCCCAAATAGAGAAGCGATAACGAAGCCGGGTGGTCATAAACAACCGCCGCAATATGTTCGGATTCAAACAGTAAACCCGTCTCACGCATTTTCTTCACAAACTGCAGTTGGTTCATTATTATTTCGACCTCTGTTCAAAATTCGCACTATTTTGGCAACACAGCATCCACTTGGGAAACAAGGAGAAAGCTCTTATCAGCATACAGGCTCTGCGCAATACGAGCAATAAGGGGATTTCGAACAATCTCGGATGAAGCAGCCTGCGTTGTATCGGGAATGATCCCCATCGACATTCTTGCCAGCGAGATGCAAGCATCTGCCTTAGGCAAACAGCCAACCGGCAAGAGGTTCCTAATAGAAGGGTCAAAGTAGAAGAAAGGGAAACATCGATGGCACTATGGCATGCCAGGTGGGATAACACGGCAAAAGGCAAATGGACCGACAAACTGATCCCCACCATCGAGGTCTGGACAAAAAGAACAAACGGGAACTGGAACTACCACCTTACGCAGTTCTTATCGGTGCACGGCGGCTATCGGAAATACCTTCACAGATTTGGTCACGATAGCTCGCCTTTCTGTCGAGAATGCCAAGACAAAGAGAGAATAGACCACCAGCTTCGGCCAAAAATGAGAGATCCATAGAGCCAGTTTCAAAAAGTTATTAGGTGGTTAAGTATGTGTGCCATGTTAAAGTAAATGGAGGGCGAATTGGTCACGAATACACTGGCACCTAATAACATTTACAGTTATTTCTGTGGTACAACACGTATTCACAGATAGAAAAAGCGGCGCTACTCATTTCAAAACTGGCTCTATGGAATTCTCTTTTTTGCCCGAAGCTTGTGGTCTATTCTCTCTGGTTTGTGGTCTGAGGCTTGGTGACATAGACTCGTGAAATTAAAAAGACCTCACAAAGATAAGTCTGAATCGGTTGAATCAGGGGATCTTGCCGACCAGTGCAAATCGCCAAAACGAGAGATTATAGGCCAGCCAGAAATGCAGACCTCAGAATTTCGGTTATGGCTCGAGCAGTATGCGCCGTTGGTCCATCATGATAAAACCACATGTTCTCCAGTGCAAATTCATCCAATTGTGGACAGAGAAAGTCATTGAGCAAGGCTCTGTAGTCGTTTGGCCCTCGCCGTTTTCGAAAAACTAAGGCCCGATGACGCCTCCTGCATCACACCACGTAGTAACGTAGTAAGTAGCAGGTGTAATGGCTCTTCGTGGGTTATACACAGATTTTCGGTGCCACAGAAGCGATAATTTCGCTTATTCACATATCCACAAGAATGAAAATTGGAATCGTCGCTTATGATTTTGTTCGATAAAAAGTTGTCTCTCGTAGTCGATATTCAGGATGGCTTGAGCGTAGTCTACATGCGCTTGATGGTCAACAGCTAGCAGCTGATGCACTGTCTGCACTTTGAAAGTGAACATCCTAAACTCTTTCACCAAAATTATCTGTAAAGACCGTCGATTGATGCCCAATTGCGTGGCACGTAGTTTGGTCGATACTCCGGCGTCCTGAGATTTACAGCAATAGAACGGCTGCTCCAGGGCCAGCGAGACCTGGTAGCATCTAGTCTTGTCCTTGTCTTGTCCTCTATAATCTTCTAGGCGTCATAGTGTTTTCCATTTGGTGTTGAACGACCAGGAAATCTGCACCGAAATTTACTCTGCGACAACACCACCGACGAATTATTCCGCAAAAGATCAAAACAAGGAAAGATCAAAATAAGATTATAGCGAGTCTTGTCTTGTTGACGTGTATTTTCTATCTGTTTACTATACAATAATGTCAAAATAGAATTGACATTGGACGCGATTTAAACAAATTATAGCATCTTCCGGTAGGGTGATGACTTTTGGGCCATCTTGTAGATCCCGCGTATTTTATATAAAAATCCGTTTAAAAAACATGATCAAGCCAATCACCAGTCATACATAAAAATATAAGTATCTTGTTACACAAGTCATCGACATTTTTTTGAACTTCGGAAGCTTTCCAATGTACACACATAGCAAATTAATTTAATTTAAAAATAAAAAGAAATTAGATTGACGTATAACCACCAGATTATCCCATTTACAGAACCAATGTTACGTAAACATTAATTTTCTCTAATACACACTCCATTAGTATATAAATGTCACCTTAAAAATAATTTGTTGTTCCCAATGAAAACCGTATTACCTACAGTTTCATGGTCATAAAGACATCATCTTTACTCGCCTTACATCTGTTACTAAGCGTGGGAATAATCTATATATTCTCACCTTTCACGTGCGTTCTACTACACCCACATGTGAGCTCTATCTAGAAAAAATTCAAAACAAATTCATTTGCACAGCAAAACACACCTACAGCGTACACAGTTAATACGAATGAAGTGCAAACACTGAAATACTGTGAACACCTGAAGCAGGATAAAATTAAAGAACCCTTGCAAATAAAAACGGGTTGGGGAAGGTGAATAACTTTCTGCAATTTTTCAGACTTATTCGAAATGTTCCAACTCGCACAAGATAGGGCGGGGAGGATCTTTCTGCTTGTTGCGCCATATTTCATAGCACGTATCCTGAGGTGAAAAATGTAATTTTTCGTCTAAGATTTGTGTCGCAATGCTTCCTTGTGTTCGCGATTCGTTTTCGTTGTCTTCCTGCTCTGCCAGAAAATGTGATGAATTGCTTCCAGGTTGAGTAATACAATTTTTTTTTTGTTTTCAGGTGCGGAATACCAGAGCCATTAGGGTGGAGTTTACAAAAATTACCTAAGAAATACGAGTCTATGGAGAGAGGCTTTAAGATGTCATTATAATGACATGGTTTTAAATGAATGGCTGTGCTGTAATAAAATTGAACTGTCATTATACATATTTCATTCAAAGTTTGGCAATATATTAAGCGGATTTGCATCCTCCTATTGAAAACTTATTGTAGATTTACCAAGATAATCCTGCTATTGTTATGGAGATGCCACTAAAAAGTGAATCATAATCCTCCTCAGTGGTTCCCCCAATAAAACAGAATTTATCCTACTAAAACTCCTTTCGTTGTGTGTTGTTCCATTGGATTATCAACCTTCGCTGAGAGCCGCCGATATCTGCCCACCTCCAGGTAATAGCGTCGCATTAAAACAAGCAACAACATCTTTCAATTTACGTTTGCGGAAGAGTATTATCTCGTGACTTTCAACGATTCAAAATTCACATATCCTCAGTCCATAACCGTGTAGAATTTTCTTTCTATTGGATTCCCCCATCCTTATGTTGACTTCATGAAAAGCGACTTATCTCCGTTGACCGAATTATCTTCCTATTCAAATTTGAGTTCTATCTCTGCGCATCCCTGCTGAGATTGTCCCACTTCTTGTGCATTTTATTATCAGCTAAAAAAATTTAATATTTAGCCCGCACTGTGAAAGTCCAAACTCAAGCACAACCTAGATTGGAAGGTAGAAACGTATAAACTTTGGAAAAATGATTTAACACTTCCGTATGCCATAAACTAGAGCACACACTTATATCTGGAGAAATAAAACTGAGACTTCATAAAAATGACAATAGAGAATCAGGTCCATGTGCAGCTAACCTCTTTTTATTATAGAAACGTTCAAAAGCTAGCATTGGCAAAGTAAAAAAAAAATCAACCCAAATTGTCATGTTTTATGACCTCATCAATCGCTTCAGAGGAGAGTGTGAACAGGATTCAATCCATATGACATATAGTGGGGGAAGAATAATTCTTATTCCGGGGACGTACTATGCTCTGTCGGTTTTTCTTTTGTTTGGTTAGTGATGCCCAATGATGGGTGCGAAATCAGGTTTATGACTCACTAAAACCATAAACTTGTTTGTTCCTATATCCATGCGAGTTCTTCCATTAATCCCACAAATAAAATCTCACACAAAGGAATGGTCCTTTGAAGCTATTCCTAGGATCTTTTACGGACCAGTTGCGCCACCTTTTTATTTATTTCTATATCTTCTCTGCTGAATAAACTTAGAGCAAAGAGTTCGATGGCAATGAGCATAGACAGGATGTTTTTCATCAAAAATGTTGCACCGAGTGAATATTTTTAAGGCTATAATAGAAGGACGTTTATTTTTTAAGACAAAAACGAATTTAAAGCATTTTGTCGAACTTTAGTCTTGATTAGCTGTATGAGTATCTAACGCCTACAAATCGACAACAACCAGGATAGCGGATACCTTAGGTTAGATTTTTTTTTCCTTGGTTAAGGGTACTCTTCGAAAGACGAAATCCAGCAATTACTCGATATACTGATGGTAGGAGTAATTTGCCTTTTTTTTAGTAGTCATGGACTTGGCCCAAATCGGAGCGGCGGCCGACGTAAAATAATTGATATGCGGCTTAGATGGTATTTCATGTCTGCCGATGGGTACTTGTGGCCTTTTTCCTGATGCTTATTAGGACACTAAGGAAACATTCGATTTTGTGTTTCATCAGTGTTAGGCCGACTGAGGTAAGCCAATTGTACACTGCCCTTATTGTCGCATTGCTTATCCATACTTCTTCCTCAAACAATTTGGCAGTGACAGTAATGGCGACGTTATCAGCAAATCCTACAATTGCATAACTTTCGTGCATAACTTTCAAGAGAAGTGGACCATGCACGGAGCCCTAAGGTACGCAGCCGGTGATCTAGGGTTCAGGTCCGCTATCGGTATTGTGCACCAAGTTCCTGCTATTGAAATAGTCTGCCACCTGCCACCATGTTTAGGTACTCTCATCTTCTGAGCGCACGTAGGATTTGACCCCAGTTAGCCGAAGTAACATTTTGTGCCGTTTTCACTACCACAGTTTAGCTACAACTCTACATTTGAAGTTGAGGTGCCTAAGTAGTAATTTTTTTTTAAATTATAGCTCAGGGTAATGAAAATAAGATGGTGGTTGATGAACTTTTAACTTTTTATGACTCAACGGCACCTCTCACATCCGCGAAGTGAGTTGTCTTTCTGCTGTCCTATGATCAGTGCCAAGGATTTGCACCCCATTCTGCGGGTTGTGTGTGGTGATAAAATTCCAAATACGTCTGATTACTGGAAAGACAAGCCTTGAAAAATTAATATTCTCAAAAGGCAACTCGATGAAGAACGTAATATGACTGCCGCGTTAGATTTATGTATAAGTGTATACACTGCCGATCAATAGGATGAGCCCATACATTTTGCAATACATAAGAAGCGATATGTTCTCTTTGAAAATTCATTCGATGCTCCTTGTATACTTGCCTCAAAACTGGTTTCTTTTTAAGTTTTCTTCTCTGTATAGTACCACTTTTTCGAATTATACTTCGGACCATTGCTATGCTGGCTGATAATCCGCTGTTGGCCCTTATTTTAGCCGCTGGTACAGTAGAATTTGAGAGCAAGCCGTAGAATTAACCGCTTTTCTCGCAATGTTGTCGCTTCTGCCATGCGTCCTTTTCAATTTTTCCCATAGTGTTATGGATCCGCAAGATAACTGTTTACAACTGCGTCATACTTCTATTTAGCCTCCTTGCATTTTCTCGGCCTGGGAGCTCTAACTCCTTGAAAGCATCTATTTTTCCTCTTTCAGTCGCTGTCAAAGTCTTTCCGGAACCCTTCTTTTTTAAACTAAATAAAAACAGTTGTTTTCAACGCTTTTTTAAATATTCTTAACAAAACTTTGAAAAAGATCGCTGTTCATTGTTTGATCTTGGGAAATTACAGCCGTAGTTTTTTATTTTATCGTTAATTTTATGACTTACTGTTGAGAAAATATGTACCTGTTCAGAGGTAGTAAAAGTTACTGGGTACAAAATTTCCAACAGGTATAAAGAGTGAAAATCGAAATGGCCTCATCGCCAGTGTATAGTATATACATTAATTTGCGAATAATTCCATTGAATTTTTTTTTATTCAGAGAATGTCAGCGAACATTCTTATATCACTGGACATTCAGCTGTGATCATGCAAAAGGAGCAGTTAACAAGGACAAGATTAACCATCTAATCTAGGACAAACGACTACCTATATATTGATAGCAACAATTTAGAAGGTAGTTAAGAACCTCATTTGGCTCGGAATAAACGTCAACATCATCAAGAGTGACATCCTAGGAACGCGTTGTTACTTCAGATGGGTAATGCTATTGTGTTCAAATCTTCTAACTTGAACTAGTTCTAGTTGGTTTGTTTATAAAATAAAATATAAGTAAATAAATGGCGCTGGCACAGTGGAAAAAACTTTAAGATGTAATTTGCGTTTTTCCGGGGATCGAACATGAGACGCCTCGCAGAGTACTAGAGCCAGCACACTAACCACTGAAATGCTGGGGATTTGTTTATTACCTGAATAGTTTATTGTAAAAAGAGTCTTCGATTCCAAACCGGAGGGACAACGTAGTAGAGGCGCGCACAAGTGGAAGGAAATCTCAACCAACTTGGAGTGCACAACTGGAGGTGGTTAGCCAAAAATCGAGGGGTGTTGGTTGAAGCCCAGGCACATCCCGGACTGTAGCGCCATCTAAAGTGAGTAATTATTAAAGTTTATTGTCAGTTTTACTTGTCAGACTATTTTATTTATATATTCGGCCTGCTTGCCTTTACACAAAACCGTCTTTTAATGCAACAGAATTCTAAGTATCTATATAAATCGAGAGGAAGTTATATCTAAAGGCCAATTCGAAGAAAGTTCACAAAATTCCCAATAACCATTAAAAAAGGTATATAAATTAACCAGCCTTATTAGTAAGGATTATGTAAAATTGATAAACGTCGCGTCGCACACTGGGGCCGTTTGTATGGAGAGGATGCCCAAAATGCAAAATTGAAACTAACTGTTTTTTTATAAAACAATTGTTTGGCTGTGAAGTTAATACAACTGTGCACTATTATTCACATTTTCGCAGTGGTGGCAGTAAGTTGTGTACTAAAGAATAAGTGGTAAAATAAAGATTAGCTGTTATTAGCAATACCGAGTGTTTGTACGTTGAATATTTCAAAGTAAAATTTAAAAAAAATCTGATTGAATTAAAAAAAAATTAAAATATGTCTGGATTAAACCAAGGTCAGTGTATAAGAAAAGCGTATTAAAAAATAAATAAAATGTTGTTTTTGTACCAAATGCTTATTAAAGCGAGAAAATGTGGCGTGATATGTTTAATGTTATTTTTCTGTGATTTGCGCGAGAGGCTTTCACTTCTGGCTTTTGTTTCTTAATAAGGAATATGTATGCTATTATAAAAAATATTCAGTTTAAAAAGCCTCTCGCGCAAATCATAAAAAAATAGCATTGAACATTTCACGCCACATTTTCTCGCTTTATTAAGCATTTGGTACAAAAACAACATTTTATTTATTTTTTAATACGCTTTTCTTATACACTGACCTTGGTTTAATCCAGACATATTTTAATTTTTTTTTAATTCAATCAGAATTTTTTTTAATTTTACTTTGAAATATTCAACGCACAAACACTCGGTATTGCTAATAACAGCTAATCTTTATTTTACCGCTTATTCTTTAGTACACAACTTACTTCCAGCACTGCAAAAATTTGAGTAATGATGCACAGTTGTATTAACTTCACAGCCAAACAATTGTTTCATAAAAAACAGTTAGTTTCAATTTTGCATTTTGAGCATGCTCTCCATACAATCGGCCCCAGTGTGCGTCGATAAAAAATATGTTTTTCCTTCAACCATAATGATTTCCAATTATTCAACAGAAATTTATCGATCTATCAACAGCAATCGATGTGCGATTACTTCCACTGCCAGAAACCATTATAAGCCACAAAAAGTAATTTTTCAATTTTGTCAGCAGCACCTGCCCTATAAGCTGCCACTTGAACAATTTATTATTCACCAAAAGCTGATGAAGATTGCCATACAACTTCTATGTATCTAAGATTTCAAACCACCTTTTGGTTTCGATGATTTTTCGTTTGTCATTTCTCATCCCCTAATCGAATTAAAGAACTATACCACTTATGCATTATAGATAAAATAAATATTGATAACTGTGAAGAAGATGGTTAGTCCAATGAATAAATTTAAAATATTTATTCTGCTCTCATGGGAATTTTGAAAATTTAACCAAACAAAAAAGGTTCCACATACGCCACAGTGCACGCAGAAATTGTGTTGAAGGTGTATGACTATGAAAGTTTAATTAAAATATGTATTCAGTTGAGGCGCATGAAAAGGTCATCTCATCACTATTTGAAACAGTTTAAAGACCATACGTTGAATGGTCATTTCTGCATCCATAGAAGAAATTCAAGCTCGAACGGTTGGTGCACAGCACACTCAATCTCGAATGTAGAGTGGAGGCAAAACAATTATTATTTCTCCCCTCATATATCAATATTTTCTGACAGTTCAACGAGAATAAACAAACGCGGAGGTTCACAGCAACTGACGCACACGAATCCGAATCTGAATCTGAATCCGAAAGTGCCGAAAAGCGTAGTACAAGCTACCTCTCATCGTGTACACCTGAATATCTGCTCGACATTGTATCGTGATTTTCCCCTCGAACTTTCTGCCCGGCTGCATATTGACGTTACGATTTTATTTATCGTTTAATGGATACAATATATATGTGCATGAATATTCATAAATCCTGAGCAGAGTCATTCGTTCTGAATTACGAGGGTATTTCCATTAAAAGCAGTTTATCTGGAGGTTGTTTTTTTTTATATTTTTTGGAGGAAAATGCTGAGCTCCCTTTTGTTTACTGCTCATGTTGGGGAGGTTTTGACACGTACCTTCTATGGTTGACAGACATATTTTAATAAACAGACTCAATTTTACTGGTATTTTTCGATAAGAATGTACTTAATTTGGGTAAACGTGTATCCAATTGAACGACTGGTTGTTATCTGGAAGTCGTCGGATTTTCAGTTTGAAATTGAGTGCTTGCAATTTACGTATTAAGTGATATAGATACGATGGAATTGTTATATTGATTTGTTTACCACAAGACAACTTCAAGGAGAGTATCATAATCGCAGGTGATATAATTACAATAGTCGTTGACATGTAGCTTCACTCGAAAATGTTAATGATACGTTCCTATAGACGGGCAACAAATTTATAGAAGTAGGTACCTAATTTGCATCATCATAGCTACTCTTTTTCGGTAAAACATGGATAGAAAAGATAAATGATTATAAATACATATATAGATATACCAAATTGCACTCAACAAGT
This sequence comes from Cheilosia scutellata, assembly GCA_955612985.1. Classification (NCBI taxonomy): domain Eukaryota; kingdom Metazoa; phylum Arthropoda; class Insecta; order Diptera; family Syrphidae; genus Cheilosia; species Cheilosia scutellata. The sequence continues at coordinate 18,588,576 of OY015311.1, forward strand.
CACTTTGAAATTCGACAATAAACGATAATATCCTGTGGTAGTGCATTTTATTTATTTCTTCAACCGTTTCCCCATTTCGTCTACATATGGAAGTAGTATTTGTCTCACTCACGTATTGCTTCTCTTTGACAATGGGAAAAGGAGAAATGGCAAGAATTTCATGAGACTATCATATGGAATGCAATTTCCAAAGTCTCTTTCCTTCTTCTGTAGTTTATTATGGAGAATTTGGGCGTATGGCATTACGGTGTCAACTTTTCGATCACCGGTAATAAGTATATACATACAACATACATATAACTTAAAAAATTACGAAAATCGAATAAATGGTTCTTGAATTGGAGAAACAAAGAAACAGACAGATGTTGCATTTTATACACCACTTGCTTTTGCCCGCGGCTTTGCTCGCGTAGCCCCAGGCTTTTGCTACACCAAGATTTCTTTACATTCAGTTAGTTTCCTCTTTCATATTTATAAATCGCGCAGGAAATATACCTAAGGAGTAGTTAAGCTACGATTACACCGCCATTTTTTCGAGTCATTTAAATGGCGCTGTGACGTCAGGAAAAAATGTCGCATTAGAGCGACATTCAAGCTGCGACTCGTCATAGGTCATTTGCGACAAAATGGCGATCACACGAAATGACTATCATTGTCTTTTTTGTTCCAAAATCAAATGACGGACACTGCGAGCCATTTAGAATTTTCCGTTCGGATGCCATTTAAATGACGATCACACGGCTTGCCTATCAAAATGACAAAAATGTCACCTTTCCTATTATTTCGATTTCGCGTCATTTATCTGCTTTGTGATCAGACGGTAATGACCTATGAGAAAAATATAGCTACTGTCATTTAGTGTTTTTCTCTCGACGAAGACGCATACGTGCGACTTTGTCTTTATTCTCAAAAGCATGGAAAAATAGTTGATAGACACATAAGAGACAAAGTACACTTATCAACCGGGTAAATCCACTGAGTCAGGACTCATTGATTTAGTAACAAGAATTGAATACTTCGTCAATAGAAAAGAAATCAGTCTCGTTGCTTTCTTGGATATTGAAGGAGCTTTCAACACGTCCTTTGAGTCTCCAATAATAGGAAGATGAATCGATGCTATAGGATATACCGACGACGTAGCAATCGGAAACTGCATGACGGGCTGTCTACGGTCCACCCCGACCACTGCACTAAATGTCATCCAAGGCCTATTACCTATTCAATTCTATTCCATTCGAAAATCATCGACCCCTATTCCTACCATGAAGGTCACCTTTCCCTAATACAATAATATAATATGGCTTCCATAAAAACTTCTCTATCATCATCCCTCCAAGGTAAGACTGGGAAAAATACGAACCTACTCCATCACGACTTAATCTAGTCTGGTATACAGATTGGTCCAAGATGGATACAGGGACTGGATCTGGCATTTATGGAGAATGGCCTCAAGGAACTTTTTAGTCAGCCTAGGAAAATACTTGTCCCTATTCCAAGCTGAGGTCCTTGCCATTATCCATTGCGCTGGAATAAACTTAAGTTCTAATACACGTGGTAAAACTATATTCATCTTCTCAGACAGCCAAGCTGCTCTTAAAGCTCCGGGCTCATCTGTCATAAAATCGAAGCTGGTCTTCGAAACGTACAGGGTCATCTACGAACTTGCAAAGAAAAACCTAGTCATACTACACTGGATTCTATCCCACAGGGGCTTTGCTGGAAATGAAACAGCTGACTCACAGTCTAAAGTCGGCACGTCAATGCCACTTGTCAGTCCTGAACCATTCTGCGGTATTATCCTATTCTCTTACCAATCTGGAACAAAATAACCTAAGAATCCTAACAGGTTTAATAACTGGCCATGGCCTTATGAAAAAACATCTTCACCGAATTGGTGTCTCTCCGGACCCCACATGTAGATACTATGTCTGCAGAGCGACGAAACCTCTCTTCACATTCTCACGGAATGTCTGGCTCTCTTTCGCCTTAGAAAGAATGTCCCTGGCTGTCTCCGGTGTAATAAGATTGCTCTAGGAATCTACCAGGGAAGGCACAATAGGCTCCTTTAGAGAAGCCGCAGTGCCAGAGCCCAATGAAGGCTCTCTCGACTTAATATCTAATCTAATCTAATCTAACACGTCCTTTCGCCACGAGACAAAAATCCAAATGAATGCACAGATATCGTATTAAATGCTTCGTCATTTGTCATTTGCGTAGAAAAAAGGCATAGCATGAATTTCGTGCCTTGTCATTTTTTGGAGGGTGCCATTTAAATGGCGCAACAGCCTAGGCGTTATTGAAGAGCGATCACACGACCATTTTTTTCCGTCATTTAAATGGCACAAAATTCATGTCATTTGGTCCGCCATTTTTCTAGTCATTTAAATGACGCCGAAAATGTTTCTCATAGCGAGTACACAAACCGAATTTGAAGTCGATCGTATGAAAAATAAAAATCGTATGTCGTAATTTTCTCATCTATACATATAATAAAACTGTAGGACTTTTTTTGTCAGTTAAAAACTCAAAAACTACTGGACATTGTAAGGCAGGGGGTAGTTTGGGTGTTGATTTTCCCTGGTAGCAGAGGTGGCACGCTGGTGGTCGCACGGCGACAGCTCGTCGGTTGGGGGGGATCTTTCTGCCACTTACCTACCTACAAAATAAAATCGTGCCACATTCTTAAATTGCTCGTTTGAAAACACGATCGTATAGGTGTTGTTTTGATTGCTCACCGTGAAAAGATATTGTCATCTTTAGGGGATGACAAGACTGATAGGAAAATTTAATTTATGAGAGAGGAAAGGAAAGACTGAAAAGAGTTAAAAGAAAAAGAGTTGATGTCAGCTGTTGGTGACATATAAGGAAGGTGATCGTGTAAATAGATACGACAAGCGACCTTCAGGCTAGCCCACCCTATTGCATGACCGAAGTCAAGACTCCTTGACTATCATGCGCCTGTATTCTTGTGATGATAGTCCCTAATAATACCCTACATAGATGCTCACACTTTGGTACCCATTAATCGTTGCTCACTCTTATCACCCTTTTATCGCCAATAGAAATCAATTAATCCATAATGAGAAATTCGTTATTTTCAAAATTCATTATAATCATTTATTAAATTAAGTATGAGTATAGTTAACGGGTTCATTGGTCAATATCCATGCCCGAAATTCATATAAAAAGAGAACTTAAAATCGAGTTTAAGAGAAAAATTCATAGGTATGTAGAATGTACATACAAGTGTGTGATAACACAAACAAAATTTAGAGAAATCGAGGCTTATTGCAATATTATAAATATAAGAATAGGTAAATCAATTGATAGTGTAGGTGTATGAATCTAATTATGTATGTTCATGTTCATAGGTTAATCTAATAGGTTATAAGTTTAGGGTATAAGTAAATTCAATGTTTAGATAGTTGTAGTTAGCGAATATTTAGGTAATTTAATAAAGTAAATTCGTGATCTTAGCTTAGTATAATCAAATTCAATAGATCAATGTTGTAAATGAATATCGTACGTGAATTGTGTACGTTTAGCAAGTTTATATGTATGATCTTACTGAGTGCAGAAGGCACACGTATAGGATTTTTAAATTTTTACTTAGAATTTGTTTTGTTTATCATTCACTTTTATACTTAATGAAATGCATGAATATTATTAATTTAGAAATGCCAAATGACTTACGTTTTCTTTTGGTGGCTGGATGTTTAATTAATTTCGCAGCTTTTATATGATGATCGAAGACTAGCTTTATTAAAAATTACGTTGACTGCAGATTCGTTGTGCGCACATCGGTTCTGAAGGTCACTGTTGGTACTGTTGGAATAATCAAAATTATGATAGGAGCAATGTAAAAAAATCACTTGGCGCTTCTTACCTCGAATTCATGCGTGTGTGAATGAATTAATTATTACCTGTCTAGTGTCTATACATATATATTAACTTACTAAAATAAATAAGCTAATCTTTTTACTTAACACTAAACTAAATTAAGATCACGATGCTGGGACGTCTGGGGGGGTTTTTGTTCTCCTATTCTTTGGCTCCTGGTATGGCGAGCAATAGACTGGTGGATGGTCTTGTCTCTCAGATGGAGACGTGGGGGTGGGTGAAAATTCGGTGTATGATGCAATGCGATCGACTGCACGTACTTTGGACGTGTGTTTCGCATGCAGGTACTCTGATGGACGCGATGGCTATGCGCTTAGGTGCTTTTGGGGTGTACTGTTTGCAGATATTGCCTCTGTGAGAGCACTTATTATGGCAAGTAAGTACACGTGGTGAAATCAAATGCTTTTCTGGCTTCTAGGTGGTTTGCTTGGGTGAACGGGCAATTCTTCCTTTTATATTATTAGGCACTAGGCCAATGTAAAACAATATATATATATATGTTGAAAATAAATTGCCTCGTTCTTTTCCACGTGGGATTGTGTGGTCACAATTTATGCGTAAAAATTACACGTGTAATCCGCCTATTTTAAAGCGAAGGAAAGATGTCACAATATGCACTGATTAGGTTAAATAATAAACACTCTTACCTCCAATAAAATTTATAAAGATTTAGATTTTTGTCTTATAAAGACTAGTCCAGGCTCTCTTAACTAAATTATGTTTAGTTTTGAAGATGCTTGGTAGCTGTGTCACTCTCGTGATAGAGTTAGGATTGGATGCGAAATTTACACTGGTTATTGATTCTATTTCTTCAATTTAGCACTAAAGGATAAAAAAATTTTTACTAAACGAAATTAAAGTAGCGATTAAGCACGCGGTTTTACCTATTATTCTCTGCGATGGACGCACGGACTGTCACTTACTATTTCACCAGCCAAAAAAAGAAAAAAAAAGGCCACCCACTGGGGTTGCACAGATTATATACCCGTGGCTTGGGGCGAAGTAAGGTGAATAAATGGCTAAAGTGTGGTGTCTATTTTGAAGTGAATTTGCACAGCGGCTTAAGCATTACCATCAGTGCGCGGAAATTCTTTATAGCACGTCAATACTGACGTCAAGAATGCATACAATAAAATAAGGATGAGCAATTATTTTCAAGGCGATCGCTACAATACATGCCTTTTTGGATCACTCAAGGGGTATCAAAAGACATGAAAAATCAATCACTTGAAAGAATTGCTCTAGTGCACAATCGACCCACGACCCTGTTGAACTAAGTCATAATTGTTCATTTATTTCTGTATGTCCTTAGCATGGTATACGCCTTTTAACTTGCCATGCCTATCTTCAATTTCATACATCGACCTACCTATCCGTTTTACGATTCTCCCTTTAACGAACTTCGGGCATAATTTGGAACTTAATTTCTTTGAGGCATTGCTAAGCACAAAGTTTCTGTAATAAATTTCATCGCCTGGCTTAAATTGTCTAACCGAACACCTCAAGTTATACGACTTTTCATTGCGCAATGTAGCTTTCTTTAGATTCTCCTTAACCTTTTCGCGTATTAGGAGTAATCGGCTAGAAGTCGGTAGATAATCAATCTCGTTATCTTGTAAAGCATTAAGTGCTCTAGCAATCTTATATTGACTTGCATGTGTGATCATATTGTGACCAAACACAACAAAATATGGGGACATGCCTGTAGATTGGTGTATGGCGGTACATAGCGATTGCTGGATCTCAGATAAGTAAGTATCCCATTCCCGTTGATCCTCGTTGATATACGATCTTATAGCCGTCAATATGGATCTATTGACTCGTTCCGAAGAATTAGCTTGGGGAGAGTATACCGCGTTTTTGCTATGAAACGTGCCATATTTATTTAAAAACTTTTCGAATTCCTTCGACACAAATTGTTTCCCATTATCGCTGTGAACGGTTTCTGGTACTCCAAATTTGTGGAAGATTTCTCTTTCTAAAAACTGTATCACTGTTTTTGAGGTTGCGACCCGCATTGCCTTTAAAAAGACAAATTTTGAAAATTCATCTAGGACTACGAAAAGAAATAGGTTACCTTTCTTTGAACGGACGTACGGTCCCAGAAAATCTACGTAGATCTTTTGAAAAGGGCGATCTATCTCCTGTTTTACACCCATAGGTGGTCTTAAAATTTGGTTCGGTGCTTTGTTCTGCTTGCACTCTTCGCAACTGCGGATAAAGTTTCTGACCTCAATTGTAATGTTAGGCCAATAGTAGTGTTGTCGAATTCTATCTATTGTTTTTCTAATCCCTCCATGTGAACAGTTAGGTGGTATATGGGCTTTTTGGATTACTAGGTTGGTAAGGCTGGATGGTAGCCACAAACTCCACTGATGTTCATCAGAGATCGAGTGAAAATCTAATGGATACATCCGCTTATAAACTCTTTGGTTCTCAATTTTAAGGTCTGGCAAATTAGCCTGGTTATTTGACACTCTCGACAAGAGATCGAGATAATCTTTCGATTTGAATTCAGGTGAGTCTAAATCAATAGTGACGAGATCATTGGAGTTCAGCGAGATCTGCTCAAGGTGTACGCGAGACAGCACATCGGGCACAGTATTCTGCGATCCTTTGCGATGCTCTATATTGAAGGAGAAACCTTGTAACTTTAGGGACCAACGAGCCAGCCTTCCGCTTAGGTCCTTAAGTCCCATAAGCCATTTCAGACTGGCGTGGTCCGTCACAATCGTGAAGGACATTCCTTCAATATAGGGCCTAAACTTCGCAACTGCTCGGACTGCTGCGTAACACTCTTGCTCCGTCACGCTGTATTTTCTTTGGCAAGCGTTGAGCTTTTCTGAAAAGAATGCAATCGGCTTTTCGTTTTCTTCTTCGTCGATTTGGTACAAAACGCCACCAATTCCGGCTGAAGACGCGTCACATTGGATGACAAAGGGCTTGGAAAATTCTGGGTTACTCAATAATGGGGCTGAAATTAAAGCTATTTTCAGGGCTTGAAATGAACTAACTGCTTCCGATGACATTGAAAACGTCTTTGCCTTTTTGAGGGTGTCGGTCAAAGGTGTAGCAATGGATGCGAAGTTCCTGATAAATCTGCGATACCATCCACAGAGTCCTAAGAATCTCCGCACTTGTTTCTGTGTTACAGGAATGGGAAAATCTTGTATCGCAGCTACTTTATCAGGATCGGGCTTAACATAACCCTGGCCGACAATGTACCCCAAATAACGCAATTCTTTAAAACAAAAATAGGATTTGTTGACATTAATAGTTAAATTTGCCTGTCTTAAGCATTTTGCAACCTCCTTTAATAATGAGATATGTTTTTCAAAGTCGGGTGAGATTATTAAAAGATCGTCGAGGTACACGAACACGCATTCTCTAAGTGTACCAGGGACCACCTTATCCATCAACCGACACATCCTTTGGGCTGCGTTACACAGTCCAAAGGGCATGACGGTGAACTGGTAAAGTGGCCTCCCTGGCACAGTGAATGCTGTCTTTTCCCTCGACTTCTCCTCCAGAGGGATTTGCCAAAACGCGTCCTTCAGATCCACACTACTAATGTAGTGTGTATCCTTCAGACGGCTTAGCAAACCCTCAATGTGTGGCAGTGGATATGCATCTCTCTTTGTTAGCGAGTTCACTTTGCGGGAGTCAAGACACAGCCTGTTTTTCCCGGGTTTCCTAATAAGGACTATAGGCGAACTCCACGCGCTGTGACTTTCCTCGATAACTCCGAGAGATAGCATGCGATCCAGCTCTTCGTAAACTAACTTTTGAATTGCGGGTGACACCGGATAATGGCGCTGCTTGACGGGTTCAGCATCATTGGTGTCAATTATGTGTTGTTCAACAGTGGTTTTACCCAACCCAAGGGTTGTACAAGATGGAAAAGCGGAGATTGCGCACTTAAGTTGTCGTTCTTGTTCAATTGTCAGCTCATGCATTGGCGGTTTCGATTTGATACTCTCAGGCTCTCGCAAGTTAGAGTCGTTTGAAAGTGTAAACAATTCACTTATGATTTGCGGAGCGATTTTAAATTTTGACCAAAAATCAACGCCGAGATATAGTGGTTGTATTAGGCTTGGAACTAGATAGAAATCCATCTTTTCCGAAATACCATTGTACTCGACCAGAACATTTATCCGACCCACTATGCATTGATCTTTCCCACCGGCTGTCTTAACTGACCAATCGAACTTAACTATCGGAACCTCAAGCTCCTCTACAATCTGCATGCAACCATATCCTAGGCAGGATATCGAAGCACCACTGTCAAGCAGTCCTTTAAACTCTTTCTTTTCTATTAAAATATTTGCATAAGGTCTTGAATCTAAGTTATCTTCAAAAAGCGATTCGTTTATCAGTTTTCGGTAGAGTTTTATTTTTCTGTTTCTTTTTCGGGCCTTTAATAATTTCAACGGAACGTTATGTTTATGTACCAATTCATCTAGGTTGAAAATTCGTTTTCGAATAGCATTATACTCAACTAGCCTTTGATGGTATGGTTTCATGTATTGTGGAATTTTATGTAGTTTATCGTCTCTTTCGGACGAGGTACTAGGAGTAGCTATTTGTAAAGGTAATTTTGTATCTTTGTAATCTGTTTTGTCATCGTATAGATCGGTATTAGTAGACGCATCAGTTTTTATTGCTCCGGATTGGTTTGAGTCGAACGGGAACTTCCGGAAAAGTTCTCGTTCGTCTTCAGGTTTTCCTTCGATGTGTTACATTTTGGACAGTCTAATACTGTAAAATTGTCTGTACCACAACGATAGCAGAACAGGTTATAGACAGGTGATCGACAATCCGTGAATATATGTCCAGACTTTTTGCAATTAAAACATATTATGGTACTGCTCATGGACTTGTTAAGGGGATGCGCAAAATTTGAACGATAATTATTGCTCTGATGAACTGCCGAAATGTTAGCAAACGGCTCTGACATAACTTCATTTTCGGTATCTTCGGAATAATGAATTTCATGTACAGCTCTTGCAGTATTGAAACGAGGGTGTGAGCCATACCTAGATTGCAGCATTTTCTCGGTACGCCTACACTCCTCTCGAAGCTGTTCAATAGAGTTAATTTGCATGGGGTATATAAAGTTCATTAATCTCGAGTTTATATTATTACGTATTATCCTGATAATATCGTGGTCTGATATTGGCTCTCTCAGTTGACTTCTGAAGTGAATGATGGATTTATAAAATTCATCGAAAGACTCGTTAGGCATTTGTCGGCGATCCATTAATTGTCTGAGAATTACAAAGTCATTTTCATAGCCTTTAAATTGTTTCAGTAAGGCCGAACGCAACATTGACCAATCCCCTCTAGGATTTGTTCTGAGATACTGCCAGTACCAGTCCTGTGCTGATCCAGCAAGTAAATGATGGAAGTTACGTATGATTTCGTTCCAAGGGCAATTGTAGTTACTTTTGAGGATTTCTACGCGAAAAACGAAATCTTCAATTGTCATTCCCTTATTGGTGTCGTCATACCTAATTCCCCAACGATCTAAATCAAATCGTCGGTTCGAAAATCGATGACCGTCATTATTAGAAAAGTGTCTATTTGAATTTGCATATTCATTGTTTATCGGCGCAGCACTTGCAGTTTCTCTCTGTCTTGGTCCAGCAAATCGAGAACTGGCAGACAAATTAACTGAGTTGGCCGATAAACTTTCTGACTGAGGTGTGTGTCTAATCTCCTGTTGCACATTATTATGGGCAAGATTACCATTTGCATTGGGCTGAGCATTGTGATGTAAAATGTCCCTCACGCTGCTCTCAACATTTTCTTTAATTAGATTGGGAAGATCCCGAAAAAGAGAATTTTATAGATCTAATAAACTTGCATCAACTACGCTCTTAATGTGCGAGTGCAGGATACTGTTCGAAAGAGGTTGAGTATGCTCTGCTGTCCGAGCGGTACTCTGGACTGCATGAGTTCTTGGTAAACGATTATCAAACTCTGCCTCTCCGAGACCGAGACCAGCTGATGCTGATGCATTTTGGAATGTTGACATTATTGGAACGGTTGACATAGCAGTGGTGGTTGTAGTCGTTGTCGTGACGAAACTAACTGAAGCATTTGTAAACAACACATTCAGTGATGATGCTGCACCAACCGCTGTCGTGGTTCCTAGACTCAACGATCGGTTAAAGCTTTCATTCATACTTCTATTCGACTGTATGTCATTGTTGTGTGATTGAAAGTTTCTTTGCGAATTTATGTTATCTCTCTGAGGAGAATGACGTACAGGCTCACTGTTTCTAAACGAGAGTGAAACAGCTGAGTTCCCCTTTCTTCCGCGAGTGATCATACCTACACCAGAATTATTTTGATCTTTGTTTGATGAACGTTTAGGAATTGCTCCATTGTTGTTGCTTCTGTTAAGACTCATGATTGGGAATTTTGTTTACGAATGAGTGGTAAAAGGAATAATGTAATATTAACTAATTATTTGTTTTAGTTTTTGTTAGGGCGAATTTGTTTTAATGGGTTTGGCGATGTACAGGTGATAATTGTTTGCAAAAAAAAATGAGTGTAATGTGTGAGTGTAGCAATTAAAAATAAAAAGAAAGACGGCGGCAATAGATATGCTATGGCATATATTACATTAGCATACATACGTGTGTTTATTTCGGAAAACATCTGAAAGGCATATATCTACCGCAACATATAATTTCGCTATAATGAAATTTAGCTAAATAAGGACTTGTAGATTAACTTCCTTCCAAAATAACTTTCCTTGCATGTCGACTCTATAATATGTACTTTCCTATAGTGTAACTACATTATGTGTACTAATGTACTAAACAAATGTGACTCCTACAGTACTCCTGAATTAAGGTCTGACATGAAGGGTTTTGGTTTATGAAATGAAATGTTTGATGTTTTGGTTTTGCAGCCGATTACAGAATCAAACGCATCTGTAATCGCAACGAGGTGAAAGGTGGTAAAAGCTGCTAGTTTTGAAAAGTCGTCATTGACAATGAGTTGCATACGCGTTGGGACGAAAGAATGTTCCAAACTTATGACTGGTGAGTATTTGTCAAGACTGACACTCGTTGCCCCACGTTGGGCGCCATTTTTGTAAGGCAGGGGGTAGTTAGGGTGTTGATTTTCCCTGGTAGCAGAGGTGGCACGCTGGTGGTCGCACGGCGACAGCTCGTCGGTTGGGGGGATCTTTCTGCCACTTACCTACCTACAAAATAAAATCGTGCCACATTCTTAAATTGCTCGTTTGAAAACACGATCGTATAGGTGTTGTTTTGATTGCTCACCGTGAAAAGATATTGTCATCTTTAGGGGATGACAAGACTGATAGGAAAATTTAATTTATGAGAGAGGAAAGGAAAGACTGAAAAGAGTTAAAAGAAAAAGAGTTGATGTCAGCTGTTGGTGACATATAAGGAAGGTGATCGTGTAAATAGATACGACAAGCGACCTTCAGGCTAGCCCACCCTATTGCATGACCGAAGTCAAGACTCCTTGACTATCATGCGCCTGTATTCTTGTGATGATAGTCCCTAATAATACCCTACATAGATGCTCACACTTTGGTACCCATTAATCGTTGCTCACTCTTATCACCCTTTTATCGCCAATAGAAATCAATTAATCCATAATGAGAAATTCGTTATTTTCAAAATTCATTATAATCATTTATTAAATTAAGTATGAGTATAGTTAACGGGTTCATTGGTCAATATCCATGCCCGAAATTCATATAAAAAGAGAACTTAAAATCGAGTTTAAGAGAAAAATTCATAGGTATGTAGAATGTACATACAAGTGTGTGATAACACAAACAAAATTTAGAGAAATCGAGGCTTATTGCAATATTATAAATATAAGAATAGGTAAATCAATTGATAGTGTAGGTGTATGAATCTAATTATGTATGTTCATGTTCATAGGTTAATCTAATAGGTTATAAGTTTAGGGTATAAGTAAATTCAATGTTTAGATAGTTGTAGTTAGCGAATATTTAGGTAATTTAATAAAGTAAATTCGTGATCTTAGCTTAGTATAATCAAATTCAATAGATCAATGTTGTAAATGAATATCGTACGTGAATTGTGTACGTTTAGCAAGTTTATATGTATGATCTTACTGAGTGCAGAAGGCACACGTATAGGATTTTTAAATTTTTACTTAGAATTTGTTTTGTTTATCATTCACTTTTATACTTAATGAAATGCATGAATATTATTAATTTAGAAATGCCAAATGACTTACGTTTTCTTTTGGTGGCTGGATGTTTAATTAATTTCGCAGCTTTTATATGATGATCGAAGACTAGCTTTATTAAAAATTACGTTGACTGCAGATTCGTTGTGCGCACATCGGTTCTGAAGGTCACTGTTGGTACTGTTGGAATAATCAAAATTATGATAGGAGCAACGTAAAAAAATCACTTGGCGCTTCTTACCTCGAATTCATGCGTGTGTGAATGAATTAATTATTACCTGTCTAGTGTCTATACATATATATTAACTTACTAAAATAAATAAGCTAATCTTTTTACTTAACACTAAACTAAATTAAGATCACGATGCTGGGACGTCTGGGGGGGTTTTTGTTCTCCTATTCTTTGGCTCCTGGTATGGCGAGCAATAGACTGGTGGATGGTCTTGTCTCTCAGATGGAGACGTGGGGGTGGGTGAAAATTCGGTGTATGATGCAATGCGATCGACTGCACGTACTTTGGACGTGTGTTTCGCATGCAGGTACTCTGATGGACGCGATGGCTATGCGCTTAGGTGCTTTTGGGGTGTACTGTTTGCAGATATTGCCTCTGTGAGAGCACTTATTATGGCAAGTAAGTACACGTGGTGAAATCAAATGCTTTTCTGGCTTCTAGGTGGTTTGCTTGGGTGAACGGGCAATTCTTCCTTTTATATTATTAGGCACTAGGCCAATGTAAAACAATATATATATATATGTTGAAAATAAATTGCCTCGTTCTTTTCCACGTGGGATTGTGTGGTCACAATTTATGCGTAAAAATTACACGTGTAATCCGCCTATTTTAAAGCGAAGGAAAGATGTCACAATATGCACTGATTAGGTTAAATAATAAACACTCTTACCTCCAATAAAATTTATAAAGATTTAGATTTTTGTCTTATAAAGACTAGTCCAGGCTCTCTTAACTAAATTATGTTTAGTTTTGAAGATGCTTGGTAGCTGTGTCACTCTCGTGATAGAGTTAGGATTGGATGCGAAATTTACACTGGTTATTGATTCTATTTCTTCAATTTAGCACTAAAGGATAAAAAAATTTTTACTAAACGAAATTAAAGTAGCGATTAAGCACGCGGTTTTACCTATTATTCTCTGCGATGGACGCACGGACTGTCACTTACTATTTCACCAGCCAAAAAAAGAAAAAAAAAGGCCACCCACTGGGGTTGCACAGATTATATACCCGTCGCTTGGGGCGAAGTAAGGTGAATAAATGGCTAAAGTGTGGTGTCTATTTTGAAGTGAATTTGCACAGCGGCTTAAGCATTACCATCAGTGCGCGGAAATTCTTTATAGCACGTCAATACTGACGTCAAGAATGCATACAATAAAATAAGGATGAGCAATTATTTTCAAGGCGATCGCTACAACATATTTCGATGAAACTTTTTTTAAAATGTTCCTTAAGACTGTAAGACTGCTATAGCCTATGTCGTTTATAGCCACGTCCTTAGGAACAGTTTTAAGACAAAATGTATTTTCTGAAGTGAAAATATATACATACACATATACCTCCTACAAATGGATGTTTATACTTTTGCGATCGTGCGACAGGACAAACAAAAACAAAACAACACTAGCATACGTATACCTCGCATTCGAAAAGGGTTATGGGGTATATTAATAATCTTCATAAGAGAAGAGACGTATAATACAAAACAGGTTTCATTTCAGAATTTCATTGGATATGTGGTATGGTAACAGTGTAGGGTTGGGGTAGGTAATTGTTTGGATTCCATAGGAAGAGGGAAACAAAGGAAAGGAAAGGCAATGCAGTATGTATTATAAACAAGTAGCAAGATCAAGGAGAGGGAGGGCGATGCAGAGGGTGCACATTATGTATTCAATACATTACATCCATTATCGCATATCGCCGCGCAACGCAGTAGGAATTTCATTCTGATATGACGTATGTATTTTTTGAAGTGAAAATATCTACATACACATATACCTTGCTACAAATGGATGTTTGTACTTTTACGATCGTGCGATGCGACTGGACAAACAAACCAACACTATTTGTTTTCGCTGTGGACAGTTGTTAGGTATGTTATGTATGGGATGGAATGTATGGGATGTATGTTTTTTGTTTTTTTCGTATTGCTGTATATTTCAGGTTTAGGCAGAAAGGAAATTCCAGAAAATAGATTTATTCTCATTTTTCGCATTTTACAAAAGAACATTATCTAAGACCTAAGCAATACAATTCCTGTGCACGGGCAAAGCTGGGCGGGTACAGCTAGTTTTTATATATGAGAAGAAGATAGCTGTGCCTTTGCCCATGCCATTTTGTATTGCTTGCTTCTTGTCTGTCAGGACAATGCAAATTTTACAACTTTATTTCCCATACCCTCAAGAAAATAGGTTTCTATTATTTTTTTTTTGTATGGAAGATGTCTGGTTCCTTGTCCAATTTCACCCACATTTTATTAAATCCTTTTAACAGTCAATAAACGGCTATTTACCAAATTTGAAGGCTAAAGCAGCTATAAATGTAAAGATATAGGGTAATTTTGTATTGCGCGTATTGTATTGTTTTTGTGTGGGAGGTGCAATGCCTCTTTGTCCAATTTTGACCAAACTTAACAGGGACACTCTTGAGCCAATAGCTGCAAATTTGAGCTCAATCGGTGGTTTTCAAGATATAAGATTAGGAATATTTTTTTATCCCTTTTGCCACCCTTTAGCCCTGGTATCTGGTTCACTTCCTTTCGAGATTTTTTGTTTATTTATAGGTACTTATGGAAAAAAAAATCTCTTTAGTATAGATTCTAACCATCTATTTTATTGTGAGTGCAGAGGCAGACTCACAAGTTGACTATGTAGTTTAATTCTTTACCCCATCTTATTATTATATTAAAGGTACAAATTCTCAAATGTGTCAACATCAGTATCGTCCTTGATTTTCTTTATTATAGTACACGTGGCTAATATGTTTACAAGCTGCCACTCTAAATACCACACAGCAAAGTTTGAGATTACGATATTTACACGACTTTTACATTAGATGTTCCCTTTAGTCTCTTCACACTTATGATCCGCCTACACCTACCCTAACTTTGATAATTGCTCAGGTCCTTTGATATATAGTATTAATTAAAGGTAATGTAGTTAAAGTTTATCCTCGTGTAACCCAAACTCAAATGGTGTTAGTGTCTCTTCGATGCGAGCAATTGAGAGTTTGAGGAACTAAAGGGTTCCGTTGAAGGAATTTATGGGAAAGGTTGTTTTTGATTAGTAACTTGTCACTCATGATGTATATGTTAAGTAATGTAAATATAAATTTAAAATTCCCCTCATTTGAAAGAAAGTTTCCCTATCTACTATTTTCGACTAATTTTAAATCAAATGAATTACTGCCCCCAATTACATATGTCCCGTGAAGTTTTAGTGTTACCACTGAATTAATCTGTAATGTTGATTAAAACTTGTGTTAATTTTAAATGTTATGTAGTATGTAGTATATTATATTCTCTTCTTTTTTAGAAAGTAATTGTTCTTGTACAATTTTTTCGGAGATTAGCTGTGTATATTCAAATTAATTTGGGTAGCATTTTAAATATACCTACATTTATATAAGGTGTAAGCAGCCCTAACCCTAAGCACCCCTTTTCAAATAATGGTCGGTTAGTTGGTTGAAAGTGGCTACCAGCTAAGAAACGCCAACACACTTAAAGCAGCAGGGTTCCCGTGACTGGACACAATGGACACAATGGACCCAACTGATGGTCTACGTGAAGCTGTGGCTGCCGCCTCAAAAGCACCCAATTACCTACCTAAAGTAGCAGGGTGCCTTTGTCGGGCAGGATGGGTATAAATGTTTCTATTCTGGCGAGTTCATCGGCCTTACTATCCCCGGAGTGTCTAAGGGTGGACCATAGTGGTTTATTTTTAAATCATAGGTTATTTTGACACTGACAGCTGTTTCCCGCTCGAAATCTTGACAGAAAGTCAGAATCATACCTCCGCCGGCCGAAGGAAAAGAGTCGCTTTACGCTTGAACAACGCAACGTTGGGAAATATTGAAAACTTATTTTCCAAGTGAGTGCTGTGCGTTTTTGAAAGGAAGTCTTGGCTGAAATGAAGCACCCACCGCGCACGCTGTACGCCAGTTTGTGCAAAAAGTTTGTGAGTCTGGTATGCTAGTGGACAACGCTTAGCTCATGGTCCCCGTCGTCGTTCGGTGCGCACAGACGAGAATGTGGCTGCGGATTGTGGATTAGTGTTTCGGTCAACAGTGAGCGTTACAGAGTCATGTTAATCGAAATAGAAGACATGGATTTGGACGACCTCTGTCATAATTTCCGCCTGAAACACGCTACAGTAGTTTGGTAGACGGAAAAAATTGTTTACAGACAAAGCGGCGCTACCTTTATGTGGTTTTAAAAATATGACACTACTATGCGACGCCTACAACCAGCAATACGATGACTACTATTCTTCGAGAAAAGTTTCCAGAGTGAATAATATCACAAAATGGACACATTGACCGGATGCCTTTTTCTCCAGAGCTTACAGCTCAAGACTTTTTCATCTAAAAGGAAGGTGTACAGAAATAATACCCAGCTTCTTGTAGATCTCAAAAGGAACAATAAGTCGCATTTATTAACTGTCTTAACTTAAAAAAATGTGTGAACAACTACATCAAAAGACTATACAGTGTTGGGAGAATATTAATATTTCTGCCTTCTTTTATCCAACATATTGGCACGATTGATTTGCGCATTCTTAATGTTTAATGCAATTCGTCTAAATTGCTCTATTAGCCAATTGTAGAAAATATTTAAGCATGCAATCCCATTCACTTTTAACCGGTATTTTCTTTCTTGAAGTTTATTGTACTCTGACGAACTTGGCCTTCTAAAACTAATCAATAGAAAGTGGTCACATTTAAAAGCGACTACATGCTAGATATGCATGTCAACAACGAACCTACATAATAGGTGCAGTCCTAATGAAAAAAAATCGATCAGAATCCTTTATACCAAGTCAAGGTCAAGAACGAACTTCTTTAGCGCGTGCCTAAAAATGGAGAAAAAAAAGTCTGTTCGTATAGAAAAAGCAAACTTGTAAACTTTCACGTCATAATAAATCAAGAAGACAAATAATTTACTTAAAATTCGGGGCATTCTATTAAACCCATACAAGGAATATAATTTCAAAAAGTTTCTAAACTTTATTAGTGTAAGTATATAATTAAGTACCCATTTAGCATACTCTTCAAAATATCTAAACATTGTGGGTTGATGTGCATACAAGGGGCTTCGTGATAGGTTTTATTTATTTTGCTTGAAAATAATACCAAATAAAATACTCCTACTATGCAATTAAATCAAACAAGCGAAGCCATAGTGGTCGACGTAAATTTATCCACAAAAACCAACTGACTAGTGATAAAAATGCCCACAAAAGGGTGCAAAAAAAAAGTCAGACATACCATTCAATATTTATCATACGCAGAGGCGGTAGGGACATAAGTCTATGGATATTGTGGGATATTTTGTACATTCTACGAATTCATTCTATGATGGATGATGGTTTTTTTTGTAGAGGAATGATTGATGATTGGATTGGATACGGCGTCCACTGTGTATAGTCTCTCATGACAGTACACAGTTTTTAAAAACCGCATGCATGGGAAATTCTAAAATTCTGTCATTTCAGGACCAATAATATATAGCTTTATTTTGAAAAGATAAACCACCAATCAGTAAAATTAATGAATTTTTCATCTCCTCTCACTACAATGAAAAGTTAAGGTAGTTCTTAAATTCCCATCATTAAGAATTGTCTCTATCAGGACAGACAACCAGTGCACATTACCATCACTTGTCAAGGAAATTCACTTTCAAAACCGCCTTGGGCTAAAGCACAAATAAACTTTGGAGCTCGCTTCTTGTAGACATTGTATCTATGTCTAAAGGGGTAAGACTTACGACTACAACAATTTAGGAGCACCCCTAAAACCTATTTACAAACATCATGTTGCTATGTGCAAAAAATAATCAAACTGATGGTGGTGGAAAAAAACTCTTAGAGATGTGTGGTGAATCCATTGGACTAACAGTATTAAATGGACAGTCCAAAAGTAGCACAAAGGGATAATTGAGTTTTGTGAGAAATTCAGCATGCTCGCCGATAGATAGTATGTGGGGATGTTGGCTGGAGTGGATAGCAGATATATGGACGTCAATGAAACTATTCATGTCCTCAAACGTAGTGACTAGACCGCAAACAACAACTATCTAAATAGACTTATTGATAAAAATCAAATGGAAGGAAGTTCCTCATAAGTCAGCCAAATACAAGTTTCTTTTTAAAAATGCAATAAAATTAACAAAATTAATTTTTTTCCATGTACTACACTCACAGAAAAAGATTGTAATATTTACAATTTTCTGCGTAAAATTTACAAATTTTAATTGCAACTATAGTCATTACAATTTAATAGTAAATTTCGTTTTTTTTTTACTATTTTCAATTGAAAAATCTTAAATTTTATGGATAGGTACCTCAACGCCAACTTGGTTGTATCCATTTTGTGAAGAATTTCAATATTTTAAACTGTATCCGGAATTCTTTTGTCTGGAAAGCTTCGATTCTGATGTCACAGTACAGGAAAAGCGGTTCCCCCACACAGAAAAAAATTGTAAAGGCTTCACTATCCGAATTGTAAAACCATCTTACTTACTTACTTAGATGGCGCTACAGTCCGGGGTGGACCTGGGCCTCAACCAACATGCCTCTCCAGTTAGCCCGATCTTTGGCTAACCGCCTCCAGTTGCGCACTCCAAGTTGGTTGAGGTCCCCTTCCACTTGTGCGCGCCACCTAAGGCGAGGTCTTCCTCTACTGCGTTGTCCCTCCGGGTTGGAATCGAAGACTCTTCGGGCCGGAGCGTTGGTGTCCATTCGCTCTACATGTCCTAGCCATCTTAGTCGACTGATACGCACTTTTCTGACCAGGTCTATGTCGCTGTACAGCTCGTAGAGTTCGCTGTTAAATCTTCTCCTCCAAAGCCCGTCAACGCAAACGGGACCGAAAATCACTCGAAGAATTTTGCGTTCGAAACGACCAAGAAGATCTTCATCCGCCTTTGTTAACGTCCATGCTTCTGCGCCATAGAGTAGGACTGGGATGATGAGGGTCTTATATAGAGTCTCCTTAGTGTTTCTTGACAAGGCCTTACTAGTCAGTTGCCTTCTTAGGCCAAAGAAACAGCGGTTGGCAAGTGTAACTCTTCGTTTGATTTCTGCTGTGGTGTCATTATCAGAGTTTATAGCGGAGCCGAGGTAGATAAAGTCCCTAACCACCTCAAAGTTATAGCTGTCTATCGTGACGTTCTGTCCGATTCGCCGATGTTGTGTGTCCCTTCTTGTTGACAGCATGTACTTTGTTTTGCCCTCATTCACCACTAAACCCATTTTTGCCGCTTCTGTGCTAATACTTGCAAACGCACCAGTAACAGCTCGCTGCGTTCTGCCAATTATGTCAATGTCGTCAGCGTATGCAAGTAGTTGCACAGACTTTTGGAAAATTGTGCCCCTGGTGTTGGCTTGCGAGTTTCGCACAATTTTCTCAAGTATGATGTTGAAAAAGTCACATGACAGCGCATCACCTTGTCTAAATCCTTTTTTGACATCAAAGGTCTCGGTGAGATTATTTCCGACCTTTACGGAGCAGCGAGCGTTCTCCATCGTCATTCTGCACAATCTGACAAGTTTGGCAGGGATGCCAAAACTAGACATGGCTCTGTATAGCTCGTCTCTATAAATGCTGTCATATGCGGCTTTAAAATCGATAAATAGATGGTGAGTATCGATTTGGACTTCTTGGGTTTTCTCCAGGATCTGCCGTAGTGTGAATATTTGGTCGGTTGTGGACTTACCGGGCCTAAAACCACACTGATAGGGACCAATCAGCTCGTTGACAAATGGTTTCAGGCGCTCACACAGTACAGCAGATATGATCTTATAGGCGATGTTGAGGAGACTGATGCCTCTATAATTGGCGCAGTTTAGAGGGTCTCCTTTCTTGTAGATCGGGCAAACGATGCTGAGGTTCCAATCATCAGGCATACTTTCCTCTGACCAAATTTTAGAAACAAGTTGGTGTATGCTCTTTACCAAGTCATCTCCCGCTGCCTTAAAAAGCTCGGCCGGTAAACCGTCCGGTCCTGCAGCTTTGTTGGACTTCAGCTTAGATATTGCTATCCTTACCTCATTTTGGTCAGGTGGACGGAAGTCTTGGCTTTCATCGCCCAGGTTGAATGGTTCATTCTGCCTGACAGCGGAATATGTGTCGTCTTCGCCGTTTAACAGTCTGCAGAAATGGTTTTTCCATGTCCTCAGCACCGACTGTGACTCCACTACAAGGTTTCCTTGTTCGTCTCTACAGGTCTCTGTTCGGGTCTTGTTCCCGTGACACGTTCTTTTTACCTTTTGGTAAAACTTCCGAACATTGTTCCTGGAGTAACACCTCTCTATTTCCTCGATCGCGCGCTTCTCATGCTCTTTCTTTTTCCTCCGGAGAAGCCGGTGTTCTTCCCTCCTTTTTTGCTCGTAGAGCTCACGAGCTGCTCTCGTCCTTCTCTGCAGCGCCGCTTTGTAGGCCAGTTGCTTCGCTGCATGTGCTTGCCGGCACTCTTCATCAAACCAAGGGTTTCGTGGTGGTGGTCGGGTGAAACCGAGCACATCAGTTGCGGCTTTTCTGACGGCTTCTTGGCATCGATGCCACTGGTCTTCAGCACTTGATGAAGGCTGCAAAGGACTTCTCGAGAGGTTGAGGGAGACGCGATCGGCAAAAGTTCTGGCGGTTTGCTGCGTTTGTAGCCGTTCAACGTTGAATCTCCTCACAGTATTTCCTCGTTGTTGTGGTGTCTGGGATATCCGCATACGTACCTTGGCTACAACAAGGTAGTGATCCGAGTCTATGTTGGCCGCTCGGAAGGTTCGAACATCTAGAATACTGGAGGAGTGCCTTGCGTCGATCGCAACATGGTCAATTTGATTGACCGTTTGATGGTCTGGTGACCGCCATGTTCCTTTGTGAATATTGAGGTGAGGAAACCGTGTGCTAGCTATAGTAACATTACGTCCCGCCGCAAAGTCTATTAGCCTAAGTCCGTTTCCAGACGTGTTGTCGTGTAGGCTGTACTTCCCGATTGTACTACCAAAGATGTCCTCCTTTCCTATTTTGGCGTTAAAATCACCCAAGATGATTTTAACGTCATACTTAGGACATTGCTCATATGTTTTGTCGAGGAGCTCGTAGAAACATTCTTTGGTAGCATCGTCCTTATCTTCGGTAGGGGCGTGAGCGCATATCAGGCTGATGTTGGCGAATTTAGCCTTGATGCGGATAGTTGTAAGGCGTTCACTAACGTGTCGAAAGCTCAAGACTTCTTGCCTAAGTCTGCCGCTTACAACGAATCCGCATCCAAATAGACGCTGCTTCTGTTCTCTGTAGCAATCACCGTAGTAGATGTCACAGTTTTTTATCCTTCTTTTGCCCGGCCCATCCCACCGCACCTCCTGGATGGCGGTGATATCTGCTTTGTAGCAGCTTAGGGCCTCCGCTAGTTGTTCGGCTGCACGCGGTCTGTTCAGGGTTCGAACATTCCACGTGCAGATCCGAACGTCATTGTCCATATTTCGTTTTGCAGGGTCGTCAACAGTGAATCCGTCCTTATCCGAGGCTCTTGGTTGCTTCGTAACCATATTGTTTTTCCGTGGTTGGGTAGTTAACCCCACGCACAACCCCCAACCTGGAGGGCCAGGCCCTTTCTGTGACCCCTTGGACGAAAGGGGCCGGATATTCCGGAGTCAGTAACCCGCTTCGGGGATTTGAGTGCTGCCGTTGACCCATTAAGGGCTCTTCCGCCACCATCTCTATTTCAACACCCTGGCTAGTATTGAAAAAAAAAAAATCCTTAATGGCCTCAGCTCCAAATACGTCGAAGTAGCCCATTAAGGTATCTGTCATGCCGACTGTTGACGTCACCGTTGATTCAATCGCGTGAATTCATCCGCCGTACGTCCTCTTTCTGAGGAGCTCATGTAAGACTTCTGAGACTCGTTCAGTCAGTCTTTCCGACAGAGCATTATAGTGTTGCTATTTTCTTCGTGTTCAACACTCGCGCTTATAAGTTTAGCAAGCCAAGCCCGGAAGGGCGAGGCCAGTACCCGGTGGTTACCACGCGGAGGTAAAATAAGCACAATTGATGTGTATGAAAAAGTTACAACAGCTGGGCACCGCCAAGTTGATGCCAGTCAGCGCCTACCCGATTCATACACACCCAACCACCTTGTAAAACCATCTATTTACAATTTAAATAGCAAATTTGGTTAACTTACTATTTTAATTGCAATTTTTTTTTGTTTTACTATTTTTTTTTTTTTTTTTTTTTTTAATTTGTGTTTTTAAGTCTTTTATCGAAGAAAACAAAAAAATTTACAATTGAAATAAGTAAATTTCGCATATTTTTTTATTTAAATATTACAATCTTTTTCTGTGAGTACCAGCACGATAAAAAAACATAAAAACACAAATTTTCATCAAAAAATAAAATAGTAAAACTAAAAAAATTTCAATTAAAATAGTAAATTAACCAAATTTGCTATTTAAATTGTAAATAGATGGTTTTACAATTCGGATAGTGAAGCCTTTACAATTTTTTTCTGTGCGTGTATGGCTTTATTAGTAAGAGAAAATAATCCCATTAATCATGGAACACCACGTCGTGCAAGTGGCTACCTCGACTGGCTTTGCAGTAGCGCATTCTGTCACTCCAATTTTCCACGACCTTGTTGATGATTTCGTCCTGTAGCTCACAGATTGCTTGGATGATATTGGCCTTAAGTGCTTGAATCGTCTCCGGATTCTTCGCATAACATAGGTCCTTCACTGTTCCCCACAAAAAAAAGTCCAAAGGCGTAAAATCGCAGCTCCGAGGCGGCCAATTGACATCGCCAAGACGACTGATAACACGATTTGAGAATTTGGTGCGCAATATATCGATTGTGGCATGGGCAGTGTGGCATGGCGCGCCATCCTACATGAACCAGAGGTCGTCCAAATCCATGTCTTCAATTTCATTAAAAACAAGTAGGTTAACATGACTCTGTAACGCCCACCGTTGACCGAAACGTTGTTCCCAGGATCATTTTCGAAGAAAAATGGTCCAATGATGCCACCACTCCACAATCCGTAGCCACGGGGACCATGACCGGAGCGTTGTCCACTAGCATACCAGACTCACAAACTTTTTGCACAAACTGGTGTACAACGGGCGGTGAGTGCTTCATTTCGGCCAAAACTTCTTTTCACAAAACGCACTGTTTGGGATACACAGCACTCACTTGGAAAATAAGTTTTCAATATTTCCCAACGTTGTTCAAGCGTAAAGCGAGTCATTTCATTCCGCGGAGGTATGATTCTGTCTTTCTGTCAAGATTTCGAGCGGGAAACAGCTGTCAGTGTCAAAATAACCTATGATTTAAAAAGGAACCATTAGATGGCCCAACCCATATTTAGACAAAGGGAACAAATGTACACGTATTTCGTAGACCTGAATGCTAATTTTAACTCCATTGCTAGAAGCTAAATTTTTTAAAACATTCTGGGGCTGGAACTGTTAACTAAGGTTCGTAAAGTTATATACACAGTTTGTATACGATGCAAGTAGAACTCCAGTATGGGACGGCGAAAATTTGTCAAATTGCATTTAGGTTAGGTTAGGTTGAATAGGGTGTGAGTTCATCACATTGGACTAGGCTTATGAGCCCATTTTCCCCCATTTTTGGATGATCTCTGTAGATTTTTGCATGGTGGAATTAATTACGGCGGTCTTAATATTTAGATACATCCCTTCCGAGCCACCTTTTTCTCTACATCATCATCAGACACCACATGCGTGTTTTCTCCGGGTGAGGTATTTAGATTATGCAGCAAAAACAACATCCTACTATGTAAAAGAAACCTAGAAGATATATTGTCAAAAATGTAACTATCCACCTCTACCACATTTGAAGTGCGAGCCCGTGGGTGGGGTGTTCTAATATGTCCCAGAAAATGTACATAAAGCACAATGTTTTAGCCAAAAAAAATCTTTTAGAACTTCATCAATTCACCAATTTTTGTATACAATCCTATAATACACTAGCTTTTGCCCGCGGCTTCGCTCTCGCAGTCCTCAGGATTTGGACAAAAAGATTCCTTCACAGTCAGTTAGTTGCATTTTTTATATTTTATATACACAAACCGATTTTTAAGTCAATCGGATGAAAGTTAAAAATTTTCCATACAAACTTTTACCCTTTTACCCCTTTAGGGGTGAATTTCAAAATATCCTTTCTTATTCCTTGTATACATCATAAAGGGAACCTCTGTCCAAAATTTCAGTTTTCTAGAGCAAAGGGTTTAGGCTGGGCGTTGATGATCAGTGAGTGGTAAACTTCATTTTACTATAAGATAATACGATTTTTTGACGCCCTCAAAATAGGCGTATGAAGCATAAGCGGTCGGGATGTCCATCGTTGCTGCATAATTCCGCATCATTGAAAGAATATGTAAGATCTTAAAAGTGGGGTCTGTCCTTTACGTTGACGTAGCGAATGGCACGCTTGCGTTTGCACAGCTGAACTCGACGGTGGGGTGGGATCTTGCTGCTTATAAGTCATCCTATCGTGCCAAAGAACAAAAACTCCATAGAACAGAACGAAAAGTTAATATATATATCTTGTGCTAGTAAACATGAGCTACATTAGGTTTCGATGACGAGGACTGAAAGAATCATACACGAAGACAAAATTAAATGTGGGATGAACATACACAAATCAGACACGTCACACGTAGTAGAAAAATGTTTCCTTTAAACACCAATATTATCTGTCCCTGCCTAACACTACTTACTACCAAATATTATTTTTCCAAAGAAGTCTATAAATATGCAACACGCATTTTTGTACCATTCTTGTGCACGTGTAGCCCATTAATATGCAATGAATGCATTTTATTGTGTAGGCTGTGTAGTTCTTTATTTTTTTTTCATACGGAAAATCTTTTACTTTTACCTTTCAATTGGGCAATATGTATTTCATAAAATTAGTTTTAAAAAATAAGCCTCTGCCTTGAGTAAAACTACAGAATTACTGCTTCATTCCCATCGCCTTCAAAACATCGCATGTCACTGAAACCATATTTTCCCTGTTTTTATAACAAAACATTACAACTGTAGGTATATACGAGTATATATATTCGCTAGCTACACTCATGCCGATGTAATTGTTCACATTTGCTCACCTATTTATCCTCAATAGAATAGATAGATATAGACTCATATCTACCAGAGGAACATGAGACTTGCCTCAGGTGCAACACTTTCTTTAACATTTCTTAAGAGAGATGTATTGCCCTCTTGCCATCTTTCAAAACATATACTCATAGAATAAATCAATAAAACAAAGTCCTCGCAAATTATGTTCTTCAGCCCATATCCATTGAAGAGCTACATACTAACCGACTGGATGGATTCGTTGCAAAATTTGCAAGTGAGGTTTAGATTAGGTTTGTTTTGCATTATGTGCAATTTTCACCCAGAAGCCATTGAGGCCCATTGTGATTACCCTTTTATAGAACAAGGTAGGGCATGCAACTAACAAAACCATTCCATTGATGAATCTTCTTAAATCTGATAGAGGTATCATTGCTAGATCTCCCAAGCCGTCGAAGAACCGTGCTCCCATACAGTGACACAGGAGATGTTCCACAGATTATTACTCTTCATCCCTGCAACTTCTGCATCAGAAGTCATTTTTAAAGATACCTATTACCTAGTCTTTTGGTCATATTTCCAATGATGCAGTGTCCGGGTTATTACCCCGATAAGCACTTTGACTTTCTATCAAAAGATGTTAGAATCTTTCACCTTTTAGTGTAAATTTCGGGCCACAAGCTGCGAGTCATAGTACAACCGGAAGTGTTTTTCTATCGTTCTTTAGCCAAGTTTTATATGACATTGTCAATGAAGGCCTTAGCTGCGTTGAAATATTTGTCTATCAGTTAATAGCGTGTCCATTTCAGAACAGCATTTGGCCAGTTTATCTGCTGCCTCATGTTCCATTTTACACCAACATGCCCAAGAACAGCATAACTGTGTGATGGTTTAATGCTCTCAATGTCGAGAGGTACTGACTTATGGATTTGGAGTTTACCAGATTGGAGTTTACCAGATTAGAGTTAATCGCTTTAAGTGCTGTTTGACTGTCGACGCAGAAGTTAATTTCCATTCCCTCGCTAAGGCAGTCCTGCCTGTCCGGTATACATAGACAGACTTTAAATTTCTTGTCAAAGTCATACCCCGGTTTCTTGTAGTCCGTGAGTGGCTGTGAAATATGCGTGAGTGACTGAACGATTCGGGCTTCCAAATTGTGTTCTCCCTTAGTCTAAGAGGACTTTTGGCTGAGACATTCTAAGTGTATAGCTCGATGGGTACCGTTATAAGTATGCAAGCAATTCTTTATACCTTGTTCAGATTCTTGAGTTAGGATTTAGTGTTAACAGCCTCCCACCAAACAACCGAGCCATAGGACAGAATTGGTCTTATAATCGCGGTGTATATCCAGTTCAGTGTTCGGTTGTAAGCCCTACTTATTCCCGAAAGCTTTTGTGCAGGCGTAAAAAGTTTTAAGATCGAAATGGAAAAGGGGAAAGTTTCATGCGACACAGTCGTGGATATTTTTTTCGATTTGCTGTCACAACGAACAATTCGAAACTTTCTATATACGAGATTATACTTACATATTCCATTATAATTCCCTTATTCTATATTGTGTTCTCAGAATTCTCAGCCGACATTATAAATTCATGCAGAACATTTCCCTAGAAGGTAAATTGGACCACAAGATAAAAATAAAACCAACACACGCAGTATATTTAGCTTTAGCAATATTTTTTTTTTTTTTTTGCGGAATATTTAAAAAGTCATAATGGATATTAATGTTTTAATGGCATTAAAGGAAATTTATGAATTTCGGTGATGCCTAGAAGCGGAACTTTTTGTTAATATTACCAAGTAGATAGTATACCTACTTTTTTAACAAGTCTAGCCGAATACAAAAAAGGCTTATTTATGGCTCAAATTTAAGCTATGCGATCATTATTATGAATTTGATTATTAAATAAAATGTCATAGGCTGACCTTGACATTTTATTTAATGATTTTAAAGAGTTTCCCAAAGATATCTGTACCAAATAATAGCAAAATTGTAGCAAAATAATCACAGAGTGCAAAACTATGGTACGTGGTATTAGGTATTGGTGGTGAGGAGCAGTAGTACCAAAAACTCAGCAAATAAGTAGAAGAGTACTTGTATAGCAGAATATATGCTAAACTACCTGATCCGGCAAACGTTGTTCTGCCTGAAATAGTTACATATTTTAAATATTTTAAGATCTAGTTTGATATTTTTTTTAATAAAAAATGAAGGCGGATAGCTTCACTGGTTGAGCGGCCATTCTGAGAACGCCGGCTACTGTTACCATTGTCTCTTCTTGGCATATCGTAACAAATATCGAACTGTAAAGTATCCTGCTAAGCAGTGGTGTATCGGAAATTGGCACCGGTGCCAATTTGCATTATTACTTAGCACATTGGCACCTGGTGCCAATTTCCGATTTTCCACTAGGATTTCGGAAATTGGCACCTACAAAAATTTTCTGAACTTTTTTTAACAAATATCAAAAAAATTGTTCAAGTTACCACAAATACAGATAGTCTTAGGTATTGGCCGTAGAGTGCTCCTGTGAAGATTGGTCAAAGGGGCGTGGCACCTCCCTTACAAAAAAAAAACATTCAAAATCTTATATCTCGAAAACCACCAAATCGATTGAACTCAGACTTACAGATAATCTTACGTATTGTCCCTAGAGTGCTCCTGTGAAGATGGGTCAAAGTTGGACAAAGGAGCGTGGCACCTCCTTTACAAAAAGAAAACTTTCAAAATCTTATATCTCGAAAACCACCGAATCGATTGAGCTCAAACATACATATAATCTTAGGTATTGGCTGTATAGTGCTCCTGTGGAGATTGGTCAAATTCTGACAAAGGGGCGTGGCAACGCCCATACAAAAAAACATTCAAAATTTAATACATATCTCGAAAACCACCGAATCGATTGAGCTCAAACTTACAGATAATCTTAGGTATTGACCGTAGTGGAAGATTGGTCAAAATTGGACAAAGGGCGTGACACCTCCCTTACAAAAATAAACATTCAAAATCTTATACCTCCTATACAAAAAACTCGATGATGTTATATCTCGATAACCGCTTTGTCGATTTTCATGAGTCTTTTTTTGTTTTGTTCGTATGTAAAGATACCGATACTATGGACTGGTGGCGGATCCAATAGTGAATAAAAAATATTAGGTATTTCAACAGGGATGGTTTTTAAGCACATCAAAATTAATTTGCGCGCGCAAATTAATTTTGATGTGCTTAAAAATTGGGGGTGCCAATTTCCGATTTCCAGTGAGGATTCCGGAAATTGGCACCGGTGCCAATTTGCTATGTTAGGTAGGACATTGGCACCTGGTGCCAATTTCTGAAATTCACACTGGGAATCGGAAATTGGCACCCCAGGTGCCAATGTCCAGTAAATCTAAGCAGTAGCTGGTCAGTGTCCTAGAAGTATCAAAAAAGCAGCCAAACCATGTAAAAGCATTAGTGAACCAGTAGACAAGTACTAGCCAATCACCAATTTGTGTATTAGCCTTACAGGAACAGTGGCAGAGTAGTAACAGAATAGTAACAGAGTAAAGCAGATTTAAGGCGAGTACAGTTTGTTTAACAATTATTGACGCCGGATCATAATTACAAAGCAAAGTAATAGTAAAACAGTAGACAAATACTATCCACGCACCATTTTGAGTATTAGCGTTATAGGAACAATGGCAGAGTATTAACAGAGTAATAACAGAGTAGTAACAGAGCAAAGCAGATCTAAGGCAGAGCACATTATTCTTTGACAGTTATTATCGCAGAATCAGTTTAATTGGCAAAGTAGTAGATGAGCAGTAATAAAATAACGTTAAAATAATACTAGATCAGCAGTATACTATAGTACCAGAGTACATATTTACAGTACAGGACCAGAGCAGTCAAATTTGGGTAATATCAGTGCGAACGTACCGTATATTTGTTTAAAAAGTGATAAATAAATTCCTAGCTGGTTTCCAAGAGTTGTCAAAATAAGTCAAAATTTTGGTTTGCAGTCGTATTGTACTAAACACTATCGTATGTTATCCAATTCGGGCGAATACAGAGATTAAATTAATCGCTATCGTAATTGCGCAATTGTCACATTGCATTTCTTATGTGCTAATAGATTTACATAAACAGACGACATAGGGATAATACCTGTGACATGTATTTCTACATCCAAGCTAAAAAAAAAAACACTTAATTCGATGGTGAACTGGTTCTCCTTTAATTTTCTTGATGCAATATTCTTAAACTCATCAAATATGTTTCGTCAACCTATAGAGGGAATTGCCGCAGACGAAAAACATACAAACTCCTACACGGAGTCATCCTAATGTTGAATTTTAATTGCGATCAAGTGGCCTTGAGGGAGCACCTCTAGCAGCACCAAGAAAATGGCTTTCAGCAAAAGATGTAAATAGAATGTCGGGGAAAATACAGCCAATGAAATGAAATGGCAGCGAGTTTATTTGGGTTAAACTGCTATGAAGCTTAGATGGAAGGACATTCGGAGGGAACCTGTATCATTTTAAGTACCCAGCCAGATTGTTCTTTAATTTTATGGTCGAAACGTTACAGTACTATAGGTACGTCTGGTTCGATGGGAAACTGAACAAGTGCTTTTTCTTTTCGAAAAGCAATTAATTGTGCTGCCAACAAATGAATTACCAATTTAACTATATCGTCAAAAGTTTACACCACCGATAGTCATCTCCTGTGGTAATTAAAGCACAAAACTTCCCACGGGTCATTTATCTGTGCCTTTGCCAAGGAATAGATAGGTACATTCTACTTCCAGAAGATATTTGGTCAAAGGAAGACTATGCTAACACATTTGTGGGGTAGTTAATTTTCGGACATTTGGTCAAAGTTAATGAGCCCAAAATGGAATCATAAAACGTGAACTTGTGGTCCAAAATAGGATCCACCAAATAGTGAGCGTTTGCCTTCTGGAACACATTATTACATGTGGAATTGCCGGTCATATAAATTAATAGAATGTAAGGCGATAATGTGATTATGCGGTTGATGTGGCATCAGTACTGAGATGGCCATTAATGAATTAGCTGTAAAACTATGAATTACTCTTCACTATCCTTGCTGATAGTTTCCATGCGAACTTTATAGTTGGTTTTATTTTTTCCTCCCATGTTATGATGTGCTTTTATAATAACATTATTATTATTTTATGATCATTTCTATCTACGTACAGCCATTCCATTTGCCAAGAATTATAATATAAAATGTGCCTAAAGAAATAGAAACCAAAGCTATGAATAGATACATAAATAGTTGCTTGCCACTTCTGAAAAGGGGTCTTCTGAGGTGTGAACTATTTTTATTTCTTACCAAGACTGAAGTGAAATGGAAACTGAAAAGTCAGCTTTATTAAAGAGTCCAATCATATAAATAAGATAAATAAATGGTTGGCGCAGGCGGTCCGTCTAGGCACCCTAGGCCTAGCTTTAGACAACAATGCGTGTGAATTTTTATTTTTGAGGCGAATGGAGGGTCCTAAAATTGTCTGTCGAGTCCTAACGGATGTACCGCTTTGGCAGGACACTTGTTCTCTCGGATGCTTATCAGACATTCGCGAGAGGTTACTTAGTGACTTAGTGTCAACAAATTTTATATGTAACTTGTTTTTTTTATCCGGGGATTGAGCCTGGGACCTGCCTAGTAGTAGGCCACTTCGCATACAAATATGCTCGCAAATAGATATGGTACCGGCGCGGCGCCGTAGTCTCCACTCTCCAGCAGAAGTTGCTGTGCTGATAGATTCATTATCTTGCCGTTGAACTCTTCTCAACTAATCGCCATTTCTATCTCACTGAATACGGTAAGTGGAGGTTATAGATCTATGAAATACGGGAGAGAGGTATCTGAAAGGTTTAAACAAATTCCTACTGTGCCATTAAATGTACATAGGCGATGAATGACAGTTGTTTGTCAACTGATATTGTATGTATGAGTTGCTTTCAGAATGACGCGGCATAGTATCCGTCTGATTGTCAGAAAGGGACTATACGTATTTTAAGACTATTGGAGTCCACAATGCCATCAGAGAAAAGGAGAATGCCTCCATTATGTACTCAATTCACGAACGAAGTGGGATATATCCTTGGTTCCTTTCAAATTAAGACCGCCTTATTTTGTAGGGCGCTACGAACATTTCACGTCAAGAATACATTCCAAATACGTCCCATTGATGTAGGTTGAGAAGTTTCAATATTTTAGAATTGTTTTGACGAGTGATGGAGGAGCAATGCTGAATTTTTCAGTAGGCTGATTTTGTTTTGAGGCAGGTAGCTCAATATGTTACCGGCCGGACCGGACCGAAGTGCATGGAAGGCGAAAAGCTTTGATGTCATCCCACGAGGAATATTTACGCAGAAATGCGTCTCATGGTGAATACTTGGTATATCTCGAATTGGGCACATTTTCAACAGAAGGGTTTGTTCGTCAGACGCGTTCGCAAACACTAGTAGGAGTGATCTCTAAAGGGTGGGCCATTACAATGTAATAAAATGAACAAAATCTTTTTTTCTCATATATTCTGGCTTTATTAGTAAGAGCGAATTAATTATGGAATACAACATCGTTCAAGTGGCTGCCTCGGCTGGCTTCGCAGCAGCACATTCTGTCACTCCAATTTTCCAAAATCTTGTTGAAATTTTCGGAAAATTGGGATCCATCACGGTTCCCCACAAAAAAAAGGAAGGTCAAATCGCAGCTCCGAGGAGGCCAATTGACATCGCCAAGACGGCTGATAACACGATTTGGGAACTTAGCGCGCAAAAGATCGATTGTGGCATGGGCTGTGTAGAATTGCTCGCCATCGTGCATGAACCAGAGGTCGTCCAAATCCATGTCTTCAATTTCAGTAAAAAATAAAAACCGTTGACTGAAACGTTGTTCCCAGCCTCGTTTTCGAAGCAAAATGGTCCAATGGTGCCACCACTCCACAATCCGCACCAAACTGTCACACTCTCGGCTACAGCAGCCACATTCTCGGCTGTGCGCACCGTACGATGAGTGTTGTCTACTAGCATACCAGCCTCATGAACATTTTGCACAAACTTGCGTACAGCAAGTGAAGGTGGGTGCCTCATTTTGGCCAGAACTTATTTTCAAAAAACGCATAGCACTCACTTTGGAAATACATTTTCAATATTTCCCAACTTTGTTCAACCGTAAAGCGACTCATTTTGTTCCGCGGAGGTATGACACCGACTTTTTGTCAAAATTTCGAGCGGGAAACTGATGTCAGTGTCAAAATAACCTATGATTTAAAAAGAAACAACTAGATGGTTCACCCTGTATTGTATAGTAAATAAAATAATATTCGTAGTGCGAACTGATACTAAAGAATTTTCTAACAATCTCTCATGCACTTTCCCTACCAACAATACATTAATCGATTGCCAAAAGTTTCTTATTTACTTTTAATATCAAATTGAAAATTACAAAGTTCAATGATAAGCAAACTTTTCGATTTCATTAAATTCCTCATTAATCAGAGAATATAATGTCTTTGGGGAACAAATTTTCCGCGAAACAAAAAGTATTGGTAGAAATTGCGTACACGTACAATACCCGAGGATATATAGAATTAATTCCGCGCAAAACTTTTCTCTTGATTCGAAAAGGAAGTTGAAACTAAGGGCTTTATTCGATGGCATTGTGTATACTTATACAGTATACACAATTCACATATCAAGCCAATTTATTTCATATCACCGAATATGTATACATTGAAATTAATAATTTCTTCAAGACCATTTTCATTGTTACCAGTTAACCATGGCTAAACTCACATGCATGCATGGGCATGACATTCTCATTTTTGGTAGACTCATTGGAAAAAAATGCGAATTGAAAATATGAATTCCATTGATGGCAATGAAAAGTGGGGGCACCGGAAAATTATTTTTGCTACGCCTAAGGGCGATTAAATCTGTATAATCACACTATCACAGTACACAAATAATGATGAAAATTGAAAGCAGAGTTGAAGGTTTTTGATAAATTAACTGAAAAGCTTAAGGGATTATTGTTTCCGGTAGCAGATGTGGCAACCTCGTAGTCGCACGGCCGGCGATAGCTTGTCGGGGGTATTTTTTGCTACTAACCTACATCCGAAATACATTTCGTCCCAGTCGTGCAAATATTTCACAAGCTGCCGATTTTTCAGTATTTCCATTAGTTTCAAAGTAGATAATACATGAATGAAAATAGCCTTTATATGGGCTGGACAAGTGTAGTTTTGCATTTACTGCTATTGCCAGCATATACAGTGATGGAAAAAATAATAGAAACAAGTATTTACATAATGCTGAACCATCATTAACTGCATACAATTTGGTCTTTCTCCGAAATCAATTCTATACTCAAATGCTAGGTAAAAGTACTTTGAAAAGCTGCAGCAATTCGCTCTTATCAGCTTTTAGTTTTCGTCTAACAGTGAAAAGTCAGAGCAAAAATGTTATTTTGCCTGGAAAAAATTATAGAAACAAACGATTACCACAGTCGGCATCAGTGATTTTGAAGTAAAGCGCGGTATTGTTTTAATTGAAATAGTTGTAAATTAGTTTATCCTGTAATTTAGTGTTTTTTAGAAGAAAATCTTAGAACTATGAAATTAACATTTTGTCAAAATGGGTCTAGGAGTCCTTTGCACCAGTTCTGAGCGTGAGGTGATAAAAAAGACGGCAAAACAATTGATGAAATATCTAAGGTCGTAAAGTGTTCTAAAAAAACAGGTCTAAAAAGTATTCTTAGCTATCCATTCAAGTCCCAAAGTAGAAACCAGATGCAGAAAATGAAAAAAGACTCCATGATTTGACAAACTGTTAATATGACTATGCAAGAAGAAACCATTTAAAAAAGAAATGATATAAACGCACCCGTTACAAGTCGTACAATAAGAAATAGATTAAAGGAAGCAGGTCTTCCTGGGAGAAGTCCTAGAAAAGTTCCATACTTGAGCAATAAAAATACTGAAGAGAGACTAAGTCTCGCCAACAAACACCTCCACCGTGCTAATTGCAATAACGTCTTATGATCGGATGAAACCAAGGTCAATTATGGTCAATTTGTTTGGTTCCGATGGGAAAATGTACGTCAGACGACCAAAGAATTCCGAATTCGATGCCAAATATACAAAGAAGACAGTTAAACATGGCAGAGGAAATTTAATGATTTGGGGGTGTTTTTCAGTATCTGGGGTTGGTCCACTTTTCATGATAAAGGATAAAATGTGTGCCGTAGACTACGTGGAAATCTTAAACAATGTTATCCTGCCATTTGCTGAAAAGGACATGCCTATTAAATGGGAGTTTATGCAGGATAATGACCCCAAGCACTCCTCAAAGTTGGCCAAAGAATGGTTTTATAAAAAACAAAATCAATGTTATGGAGTGGCCATCACAATCTCCTGATCTTAACCCGATAGAACATCTATGGGACACCCTTATGCGCAGGATCGGAGGCTGCAGAGCCAAAATAAGGAAAAACTGTGGTCAATTATTCAAAATGGATGGCACTCTATAACTCCTAAGACCTGTGCCAAGTTGGTTCATTCCATGCGACGAAGATGTGGAGCAGTTATAAAAAATAAGGGCGCAACGACCAAGTATTAAAAGGATATGAAACACCTTTACTGTAAATTAATTCCTAACAGAAAAAAACAGAAAAACTAATTTGTTTCTATTATTTTTTATAGGCCAAAATTAAGGAAAACCAGAATCGACATTTATTCATATTCACTATTTCTCTTCTTTTTTTATTAAACATTTTAATGTTACATTTCTTCATTACATTGTATTAAAACTATTAGTATGGGTTTAATTTATCTTTTTTCCCGAAAACATTTTATTTTTTCGATAAGCGACGAAGAACAAGCTTGTTTCTATTATTTTTTCCACCACTATATGTAAGAAAGAACTGCCATGTGACTTTTTCAACATCATTGTTAAGAAAATTGCGCGAAACACCAATAACAGGGGGGTATAAAAATCTCGAATTTAAAAAATCTTGAAAAAAAAATCTAGAAAGCATAATCTCGATATGGGGGAGCCATGCTGCCCCCCTGCAACTCCCCTGCTTGGGTTTCTGTTTGGATATGGGGTGGGTGCAAAAAATAGATCTCGAATTTACTTTTTATTTCCGAGATTTTTTCGAGATATAGTCTTTCGAGATTTTTCTACTCGTACATTCGAAATTTTTGCATTTGAGATTAAAAAAAAAATTTTCAAGATTTTTGTCATTCGAGATTACGTCATGATCTCATACCAGGGGCATAATTTTCCAAGAGTATGTCCAACTACTTGCATATACCCGCAATATTGACATCATTGGCAGAACGCAGTGAGCTGTCACTGGTTCGTTTGCAAGTAATAGCACAGAAACGGCAAAATGGATTTAGTGGTAAATAAGGCCAAAACAAAATGTATCCTGTCAAAAATAAGGGACACACAACATCGATTAATCGGACAGAGATAGATAGACATCTACAGCTTTGAGGTGGTTAGGGACTTTGTCTACCTTGGCACCGCTATAAACTCTGACAATGTTTCACTTGCCGACCGCTATTTCCTTGGCCTTGTTAAGAAACACTAAGGGTTCTATACAAGACCATCCCATATGGCGCAGAAGAATGGACGATTCCAAAGGCGGATGAAGATCTTCTTGGTCGTTTCGAACGCAAAATTCTTCGAGTAATTTATATGTCCCGTTTGGGTTGACGGAGAGGGACCTCAACCAACTTGGAATGTGCAACTGGAGGCTGTTAGCCAAAGATCGGTTCAACTAGAGAGGCGTATTGGTTGAGACCCAGGTCCACCCCGGACTGTAGCGCCACCTAAGTAAGTAAGTACAAGAATACCGCTTAGAATTATGAGATCTATGTACTATGTATAACATTTGGGCCAACAACGGCTGCTTTTAATTCTAAGACATGATTACACAGCAAAATGTTGAATATTGAAAAAATCAAGGCGGAATTAACCTCCAAATTAAATACACAACTTCAATGCAAATATAATCAGAGCAGCAACTTTTATATTCTACACCAAATTTCTCCCTTGAAGACTAAAAAATCAATGAGATATAATTAGACAATGTTTCGCCCACACTTTGCCAATGGAATTGTTATTCACTTTTGTTCCTTTTGCAATGTCCATCAAGCAGTATTTCCAACACAATGACATAATCAAAAAATAACAAATAAAAAATATCTTGTTTAAATCAACATTATTTTATTGTCCAGAAACTTAAGAAAACTTTTACAAACTTCCTGTCATGTTCTGTCAGCTTTGATTCGCATCAGCAAAACAAGACAACGACGCATGGTGTCTGTCCAACTTTGGCTATAAATTTATTATTTTGTAAATGAAAAATCAACTTCATCAGCATCTCACTTTGAAAAGCATTGCAAAGCAATTTTCTCTTATATTACCACACAAATTATTGTAGGCTTCATTCACATTTTGGTCAATTTGTTTGTCCGTACATAAATATTTTAAATGAGTCGTTCTTCGTAAATTGTCGTTTTTCATTACGTCCACGACCACGAGGAGTCGGCTGGGAGAGACCAAACCAACTGCCCATGTAATTTATTGATACCCTTGAGACGAGCGTCTGGTAGTAGAAAGTTTTAGTGTATACAACGTCTGTGCGGTCGGTGGTAATATGAGCCCATGGGGTAGTTTGCACACTCGTAAACAGGGTTTAGGCTTCGTGCATTTTTAAATAATTGCTATGAAGACAGGCGTTCGGTTTAAGGAAAGTTTGGTTGAGTTGTTTACCGATGTTGTTGGTATTCACTGTGTCACTTTTATGGGCGAGACTTCATAACTATGCCGTTTGCTTTAAAAAGTTTACTTGCTATTTGAGGTTTATTAAAGGGCATTCAATGTGATCCACTTGAGGATATCTTAAAGGTTTAGCTGATTTTAGTTTTTAATACATAATGAGAATAATGTACGGGCGTATGCGTTCTCATAGATGCAATTATTATAGTTTTTAGTGAGTGATATGTACTAGTAATGTACATTTATTTTGGGTAATCAAACCCTTGGAATGTTGACAACAGTCAACAGATACGACGGCACTTCCTCTACCCTTGTACTAGGAGGTAGCAGAGAAGTTCCCTAATTGGAATCAACAGTGACATTCCAGCTACAGTCAGGTTAAAAAAATAAATAGATGTCGCAACAATTCCGTTTAGGCGCCCTAGGTCTAGCATCTCACAGTCACAACCATTCGTTTGAGTGAGTTTTTATTTTTTAGCACGAATAATAAATGTATACCGAGTCCGATCGGCTAAGTAGAAGCTTTGCCATGACATTTAATACTCTTGGGTGGAAAAAACCTTAAGATGTAATTTGTGTTTTTCCTGCAGGTCTCTTCAAGGATTTTTAATATTGAGCCGGGATATTAGAAAGGAGTGGTAGGTAGGTCCGCAGTTTTCATAGACGGATATAACCGGGCAAAAAGAGATTGAAAAACTGTGACCTCTTTTTCAGTGATTTGAGAATGTTTGAGTACACGGCATGTGTGGAGAGGCAACACAGCCTTATATGCACCTGCATATAAAAGGACGGTGGTCCGAACCAGATATAGTATAATTGGTTGATTAGTTGGTTGGTTGAAAGTGGCTGCCAGCTGGGAAACGCCAACACACTTAGACCAGCATAGGTCCATTGCGATACTACGAAAAAGGATCATAATAAGATCTCGCTACTAGTTGAACCATTTTGAGCTCTTTATAAAGCGTAAGAGGCTTCTGATGTCTGTGTTTGTCAGATCGCCCAAGTCGCTATAATGGAAGGCTCATAAGTGAAGATTCCGTCTACGAGAGAGAGCTGGGCAGGAAAAAAGAAGATGAGGGATAGTTTCCTTCTCTTCCTCATCCATAGCTTCTGCAAAAGACGTTTGCGAAAAGGCCTAGCCTTGCGGCATGTTTACCTATCAGGCAGTGTCCAGTAATGACACATATTATAGTGCCGATATGCAATCTGTTAATAAGAGAGATCAATTTCTTAGAGCGTTTCAAATCCAGCTTAGGCCAAATTTGTTTTGTCGCTAGACAAGTGATGACACTTTAGTTTTGTACTCCCGATAGCATTCAGCTTCAATTTTTGTTTGCAAGTAGCGATTGGTACCCCTAAGGTGCCTTTTTCCGGCATAATGCGATGAGTTATTCCCATTCTAGCGAGTTCATCCGCCTTACAATTCCCTGGAATGTCTCTATGCCCCGGCACCCAAATTAGATGAATGTTGAACTGTTCGGCCATCACCGTAAGAGACGATCTGCAGTCGAGGGCTACTAGAGAAGTTATAGAGATCGATTCCAAGGATTTGATGACTACTTGGCTGTCCGAAAATATGCAGATATCCTTGGCGTATATGACGTTTCTCTTGAGCCAAGATAAGACTTCTTTAATCGCCATTATTTCCGCCTGGAACACGCTACAGTAATTTGGTAGACGGAAGGAGAGCTTAAGATGTAGAAGTGAACTGATTCATCTTCTGTGATAGTATCCTCATCCCAGGTTGCTCTGAAGGGGATAGTGACGAGAAAGTTCTTGTCAAAATTTAGAGATGGGGTGGCGTAGTCAGTGTTTTCGACTGGGATCTCGAATTTCTTCAGAATAGAGGAGTGGCCAAAGTATTTCCTTGACCACTGTGAGATAGCTTTAAGACGAATGGCTGCACTCGCAGTAAATAAATAGTATACTTATGTTTAGACCAAAATAGGTCCATTGATTTAATGAAATGGCTAATAATTGCAAAGGCAAAAGCTCTGTAGCGGTTTCAACTCTTGCACAAGCTTGATCTTATAAGCTTTTTAGCCAAGATCTTTCTGTACCGTACAATCTTCCACAAAGTGGATGGGTATAGCTCCAATTGCTGTGAACGTTGGCGCATCGACTCATTCGGATTCTCCCCAAGACTGCGCTCCACAACGGCAATAACTTCTCCTTTTCGCACTGTTGGTCGTCTTTGGGGATGCGTATTCGGTATTATCCACTAGTGCGTACGTTGTGCGAAAACGATTCGAATTCATCGAGTTCCGAATAACTTGTTCAGATGGACGATTATGTCGACCGTAAAATGGACGTAGCGCACGGTAAGTTTGGAGAACCGAACCATGGATTTCAAAATAAGTTTGCACAATTTGCACGCGTTGTTCTGGAGTTAATCTATTCATCAATTCAATCAAAATGGCCAAACATACTATCCGCAAATCAACTGTCAAATTGAAAAGCATTATTTGCAAATCAATTTTAATATAAGAGCAAACTCAATAAAAAAAATCGAAAATACTTCCTCAATTTAGTTATGACATAGGTGCCGTTCTGGCGATATATAAACCGTTTTTTTTTTTATCACAAAACTTCTTCAAAACAATACAGCAGTTTGATGACTTTCAGATTGCGCCTAGCAAGAGTTTTATTGTTCTGTTTATCACTTTGACTATTTGGCATTATTTTCAAAATAATCCATAAACAAATAAATCAGAATTATTTACGACTTCATCCTTCGACTGAAGCCAGTCAAGAACAATAAAACCGGTAACAATGTTTTATTACAGTCCTGGTAATCTGCATCTGGTACTTTTTAGATTGGCACATCAATAATTTTGGCCTCCTTCTGTTTATTGCAAAGTAAAATGAGAGACAATATGCAGTAAACTCAGTTGAATGTTAACTTTTATAAACAAAATTAAATTCATTGAAATTTGCAGAGTTTGCTTTAACTGCGAGAAAATTGCCTTCGATTAGTGATCCATTTATCAATTTAAATGCAAACAGAATTGCTCAATCAAATAACGATTGAAATGATTTAACGTAGCTATTTGCAGGAATATATTTCTTAAATAAAAAATAAATAAATAGTGGAAGCAACAGGTTTCTATAAGTTCTAGATTCTCACAACCATTCGTTTGTGTGAGGGGAAGAATTTCTTAAAACCTAGTGAAAATGTGTTGTGTACCCCAAGTTGGTTGATAAAGTGACTCATTAAATTTAGTCATTACGGTCGCGGTAATAGGTAGTTTGATGGACTCCTTAACGGCGACTTATCTTCGTTAAGTCGTTTGGGGACATTGTATAGGCTTTAATATTTAATAGTGTAGCTATCCGATTTTAAGGGTGGAGTAGTAAGTAATGGAGCATCAAAATGGGAATTAAATGACCATCCTATGATTTAGTAATGGAAATTGCCGTCTATCTGATTACCTTAAGTTTATTGCTGCCGCCCAGGGGTGTTAATGCGATTATTTATTTATTAATAAAGTTATCACAGAGTGAAAGCGTTAATTTGTATATAAATGAATAGGAAAATCAGCTACGCACGTTAACTGATTTTTTTTGTGTAACTTTCAATGAATATTGTGCATTTGTAAAAATATACACATCCGAAGATAGTTGCGTAAATTAGGGTAAAGTCGGCAAATATGGCACCCGGGGGGATATGGCACCCTTTCAATATCTCCCACTAACGACTTCTTTTCAAAATAGAGACACCAAAATATCATTTCTTCTACTGAAGTATGTTGATAGGTGCTGTAAACATCGCAGTAGCTCATGCAGTTTTTTTGTGACAAGGTGAGTAAAAATAACTAGAGTGAATTTAGGAGAAAAGTTTTTTTGTGGTGTACTCTTCAAGTAAGTGTAGATAGGTAAATAGTTGGCGCCGGCCAGCGATGCCAACTAAGGCTTTT
The DNA here is from genome assembly GCA_955612985.1 of Cheilosia scutellata. Classification (NCBI taxonomy): domain Eukaryota; kingdom Metazoa; phylum Arthropoda; class Insecta; order Diptera; family Syrphidae; genus Cheilosia; species Cheilosia scutellata. The sequence continues at coordinate 18,629,734 of OY015311.1, forward strand.
TCATGCCTTTTAGGCATTATTTCAATAGCTAAGTCTTTAAGGCTGGTTTATTTTCAAAAAGGCATCTTTTTTTTATTTCAAATATTCATTTAATTTTTTTGGATTCAACATACTGACTTTTTATTTTTTTAAACATTCTTAAAGAACTTAAAGTGGAATTCTGTACACAAAGTCGCTTTTTAAAGATAAAAACGGCTATGATCTGCAATTCAAACAAACACACATACGCTTGTTTCAAAAATCAATGTATGCCAATGTAATAAAGGACTAACGCGATCTGAGGACTAAAACTATGTTTGTTTTGTGTTCAATACTTTGTACCTACATGAAACTAAAATGCCATGAATTTTGTTCCTATTAAGAATTTTTTCTGTGATTTGATAATTTAAGTTTTTTTTTTTTTGTTTAATTTTTGATTTATTGTTCTACTTTACATTAAAAAAATTAGGTATTTTAGGCATTATTTTTTTGAAAAAGGCATCTTTTTCTTTCAAGTTAGGCATTTTTTCGTCAAAAGTGGTTGGCAACGCTGGCGCCGGCTATCCGCTATCCGCAATAATAAGAGAGTTAAATCGATATGTAATTGTTTTTGTTTACTGTGCTGAGTGAGTTTGCGTGTTTCATCGTGTTATTTTCAATATCAGTGGTACCTTCAAAGAGGGGAAATGGCACCCAAAAATGTGGGGATATATGGCGCCGGTGCCATTTCACCCTCTCAGTACATATAGTTACTGGAAATGACGTCATCTCAGACAAAAAAAAAATTGTATACTACGGAATAGACCGGATGTCAAATCAATAACCGATCCTCGTTAGTGATTGCAGAGAAGGGATCACGCATTGTAATTGCAGTCACAACTGCAGAGAGGTAAGACCATAACGGTCATCGCATGCTGCAACGCAGAAGAATTGTTTTTATCACCAGCCAGATGATTGGATTAAGTGTATAATGTGCCATTTTTAGTCACATGACTCCTGCACATCGTATATTAACACATCCAACAAGTATGACAACAGTAATCAAAAGAAAAAGTAGGGTGCCATATACCCCTTCATATGGCGCCATATTACCCTCCATTTTTTCGGTTATCTTTTTTTAAGTGTTTTTTTGTTGCAAAAAAAATTATGTTTTTTAACTCTGAATTCCTTTAATGTTCATATTTTACGCTTTTAAATGAATTGAAAAATAAAGTTATTTTTGTTTAAAATAAAAATCTTGTTTATTTTCTGAGTTAAAAACAAAAACAAAAAGGGGTGCCATATTTGCCGACTTTACCCTACATGAGATAGTAGTAGAGCAGGACTGGGGATGATGAGGCCATGAGGGCCTTATATATAGAGTCTCCTTAGTATTTATTGACAAGGCCTTACTGTAGTCAGTTGCCTTCCTAGGGCAAAGAAACAGCGGTTGCGAAATGGTAACTTTTCTTTTGATTTCTGCTGCGGTGTCATTGTCAGAGTTAGAGGTAGAAAAGGCCATTAACCACAATTAGGAAATAACTCGTTCAGTAATTGAATTGTTTCTCTGGCTATATGGCATGTTTTAGGCACTAAAAACTGTTACTGCCTTACCAGCCGCATTTTCGAAGAAGAATGGTCCAATAATGCCTCCAGCCCAAAATCCGCACCAAACGTCACGCGTTCTGGATGCATTTGTTTCTCAACAATTACTCGTGGGTTTTCTGAACCCCAAATGCGACAATTTTGACGATTAACGAGGCCATCAATATGAAAATGAGCTTCGTCAGTCATCACTGAAGATGTTTTTGTTCGAAAAATGGACTGTAGCTGACAAAAGCTTCATTATTTTTAAAATATTGCTCAACAATGAAAATGCGTTGTTGTTTCTTATAGCACTCCATTTTTACTAACACGAATTGTCAGCTGTCACATTGTTATCTTTTTGTCCGTTGGCGTCACTGTACTATTAAATGGCGCAAAATTCATATTGTGTGTGAATTATGAGACACCCTTTTGATGTCGTAATTATTAATTATTGTTATTGCTTCTATTTTTATTGTTTTTAATTACGGTTGTCCACTTTAAGACGATGCATGGCCGATATCCAGTACATTTTTATTCATGCATTTCATAGCATCGACTGTAGAAAAACGAATCACTCTCTCTCTCTCTCTCTCTCTCTCTCTCTCTCTCTCTCTCTCTCTAAAGTCGTATACAAAAATTGCATGCGTGATGTTGTTAATGTCCCATAATGCATGGAGTAACTTGTACCTATTATTTGTTTATTAATAAATAAAAAAATTAACTAATAAAGTTAACTCGTTAACCATGAGCTAGCTAACAAATGAGTTAGAGAGTTAGAGAGTATATTGTCTAACTTTTATTAATACAGCTGCATCTAATAAACAGACCTATGAGCAATAAGGGAATTCGTTTTTGGCCAAAATCTACAAAAATTTAGAATTTTCGAAAAATTGTTTAAACTGTTTTTTTTTTTATTTTCTAAGCGGTCTTAACAGAGATAAAAACGAGTTTTAAAAATCATGGCAGTTCTTTGGGACACAGCGAACAACTTGTCATGTGTTTTTTGGCGCTGTCTTCAACGCCTTTTGTGGCGCTTTTTGACTCGATTAAAATTGTCCCGAAATAATCTCACAAGAAAACGAGACCTGAAGACGAAACCCTGAAAAAAACAACACAGAAACCCTTCAAACAATATTTTTACATTTTTGGAGATTTTGGTTAGAAGCGCTTACCTAAACCCTCTAAACGAAAACCTTTGAATTTTTTTAATTGGGTTTAGAAATTTCAGCGGTTAGCACTCATGACATGATAGTGTTCTAAAATTCCAATTAAACTAGTTTAAAAATTATACAGTAAAGCGGTTAAATTTGTCTGTGTGCCTGAGCGATTGGAATTAAAGATTCTTGCTTGACAGTCGGAAGATTTTCCAAAAACTTTCTGATTGTGATCTTATGAGATTGAGGTTTTTTTTATAATTAAAGATCGCGGGGCTATTGTGATTTCATTTATGTTAGTGCTAATTGTGAAAATGATACTTTAATGTTTATCTCAACGCCTATTTGTCCGTGAAAGAATATCCAATTAAGGCTAATATATTTTGGTGACAGAGATGCCTACCAAAGTTTGTACACACTCCAGAGATGAGTTAAATCAGAATGCAATTGAATCTCACAAGAACACAATTTGTACAGCATTCTTTCCGTTCATTAAATTCAAAGCTGGTCATTCAGAACAATATTTTATTATATTATTTATTTTATCTTCAAATACGAGACTTTTCAAAATGTCTGTTGGTACATAGTTTGAAAATTTAAAGTTGACTGTTTACAAAATTGCCACGTCTTTCCGAAATAAAAGTACATTCAAACATTTTGTTCGCAAATATCAAATCTTACTGAGTATCACTCTGTATTAAATTTATTCATGGGAATCGCTTTATGAAATTTTCTCTCACTTAACAAGTGAATACATTATCACGTTACGAGGTTACGACCATCCACTAGCTATATACCACTAAGGATAATCTAATCTACTCTCCTATACCCTAACGTAGTTTTGAAAATGACTTCTGAATATTTCGAACACACAATACCTACTAAACTAAGACGTCCGAATCTGTATTCAATGACTTCGCATAAGTCGGAATGCTTATACATTCACTCAACCTACAATTACAAATAATTTTCTTTTTCTATAAATAAAACTATACTTTAAGACAGACTTCCCTATCCTCGAATCGGTGCTGCTAATACGAAACGTTTGAAGCAATCTTGGTAGCATTTGTTGGGAGTTTTCATTAAAAATGTAGGTACCTTCGCAAAATATGCAAATTTAATAGCACTTCTCAAATTGGTCCTAATCGGTCTAGTCAAAAACACAAAGGATGTCATTGGCAAAAGTAAACGTTCGAAACAAATTAACGTAATGACTCTGTTAATGATTCAGTGGAAGTTTAACAGACTCTCTTTTACAATATCACTCCTTCTAAGGCTCTATACGTATAAGCATACAATCAATCCGGTTTTTTTAGACTTAATTAAGAGAAACGAAACTTTTTGTTGTGGTATATTTACCTTGCCTTTAGAGGTATTGCAATTTGAGGTTTATTGTGTCCTTGGCAGACGCAATCAATATTGAAAGATAGTCGATTAAAAAAGTTTTTTGAATCCATTATTAGACCGTTTTAAGTATTTGAGTCAAGTTTTTCTGTCACAAGTGCAGACGAATATCCCTTGCAATTTAATTACCGCTGAAGGAGCATATTCTAAATTTCAGGGCCAGCTAAAGGTAATTATTTGCACGAAGTGCTTGATACATACTTTGAAAATGTACAAAACTATTGACAATTAAGAACTGTGGAAGTGGATATTGATGTTGATTTAGCGCGCCTTATATTACTTTAACTGGCAGTCGTAGTCCTTGCATTTAAATTATATTTCGATAAATTAAAGACAAACGTTTGGTAGGTAGTCTCATGTCATACACAATCACGTGTGTCCTTATGACAGTTTCCCCGAAATCTCTTGGCATTAACTATGAGTGAGAGGTATAGTCCAATAAGCTACGCCTCCGTCATCGAAGGACCATATTGCACACGCATAAGGACTTTTTCTCTCTCAATATTAGAGTATTCACTTACCATAAAAAGGAATTGTTAAGTCCTCGGCTTTACATGGACTCCCTTGGAATTTTCCCAAACCTCCGGGCGTACACGTAAGTATGTGATGAGAACTCGTATCTCTTTAGCTTGGGCTTCCGTATAAACGACTGGCATTGGATTGATGAAAATCGTAGGATGGAACTGATACATATACTTCACCACCACTTGTCTGGCCACTGATTGAAATGGTTGAGTACATACACACTTTGCGGTGTCTGTGGAAATTGACAATATTGTTTATAGTATAGTATATTCGAGTTCGATAAAGCCATTGACAAATAAAGTAACAGAGATAATGAGAACTTAATGAAGCGAATCATTATTTGCTTTACCCCGTGGCTTTTTTTAATGCGAATCATCTACATACTTTGTTTGTTTTGAATAACGTTTCGATGATGTTATTCTTGTTTACTTACATACTCGCTGGGAATTCGTCCTGAAGGCCTATATGCAATATGAATTCCATGTCATAAGTATAATTAGAGCGAAAACAAAGTAGTTATGTGGAGAAATCTTGTTTATGTAAAGGCATGGCCCGAAGATAAATATGTCACACAAAGGGGTGTTTGATATTCTTATTGGGGATGTACTGTACTGAGAACATCAGGGCACTTGAGTGTACGCCCACTTTCAATTGTTTGTCGACTACGGAAACAATTTTGTTTTGTCATATCATATATACCAAATGTAAATAGGAAGAATAGGTTTTGGAAAAAAGTTCAAATACTATTTAACGAGTCCTAAGGGCTGTTTTTTAGTGTGGAATCATTTATAAACTGAAATAGCTAAGCCCCAAATCGGTCATTTAACGGCTTTTAATGTTTCGAAACTAGTTTGGGCAAAGAGATATCCACCTCTACTAGTTCGGACATATGTCAAACTGATAGTAACATTTTGTGTAAATTGGCAACCAAGTTATGTCTAATCTGAACAACAATTCCATACTATGTTGTTTTCCATAATTGCCCAAACTTTGCTATTTTATCAGCCCTAACTAACTTACTTAGGCTACATTGCAGGATGTATTTGCAGCTCAACCAATAATCCTCTCCCTGGTGGAGGCGTTATATTGTCCTTCAGAATTGACAAATCTTTGGGACAGATCGTCAATGTCCAATAGCATAACCTGATTGTAGCTACATTAGGCGAGGGACGTTAGCAAACGCGAATGAAGATTTTCTCAGTGGTTTCGAACGCAAAATTCTTATTCGATGACCCACCCATCTCAGTCGCTGTATTTTGAGCTTTTTGTCTTGGTCAACGACGTTATTTAGCCCGTAAAGTTCGTCGTTGAATCTCCTCCTCTACACTCCGTCGAAACGAACTGGTCCAAAAATCACTCGAGGAATCTTTCCCTCAAAGCGTGCCAAAAGTTTTTCATACAGCTTTCGATATAAGGTCCATGCTTCCGCATCATACAGCAAGACAGGGATGATTAAGGTCTTGTATAATATTTTCTTTACTTCTCAGATGCCTTCTTAGCCCGAAAAAACAGCGATTTATAAGAGTGGTTCTTCGCTTAATTTCTACGCCGATGTCGTTTTGGAAGGTTATAGTAGAGCCTAGGTAGCTAGATAAAGTCTTTAACTGACGTTTTCTCGATAACAGCATACTTCGTTTTGTCATCATCAACAGTCGGCCTATCTTCGCCGCCTCCGTTTCAATGTTTCGAAACGCGCCATTGATAGCTCGCTGAGTTCTCCAAATAATGTCAATATAATCGCAATTAGTTGAAAGGACTTTTGAAAAATTTTACTTTTGATATTTGCTTGAAACTTCCGTACAATTCCTTCAGAATGATGTTAAAATACATACTTTCTTCCAACCAAATTTGGAGATAAGTTGGTGCATGCTCCTACCAAGTCATCTCCCGCTGCTTTAACCAGCTCGGCCGGTAGGCCATCTGCTCCAGCAGCCTTGTTGGACTTAAGTTTGGATATGGCTATCTTTACCTCATTTTGGTCGGGTGGACGGAAATTTTGAAGAAACCCAACAAAGGCTCCTGCCGTGACGGTTGGAATTAACTTTTCTATAACATGGATAATGACCAGAGTTGATCTTTTATTGACCGCTAAATGACTAACGACAATATGTCAAATGAAAGTCAGACCACATAAAGAAATGCAAATCCAACTACATATTTAGTTTAGATTTCTAAAAGCTGCTTTGACATACCATGTTCCTAGAAATCAGCACCAGCACTTATGACACTTCAAGTGTTGCGGTAATTGCTCTTAAGTTGTAGAGCTTTAGCAATCATATCATCTCACACTTGATAGTAAAATGAGATAAATATATTACTATCCAGACCTCTACTAAGTTTTCCACTTATATCAAGTAACCCCAAAAGAGGTCCACTTAATCCAACAGGCGCTCTGCAATCATCATTAAGCCGCTTATTTCAAATATTTCATCCACTACAGCCAACGACCATAATAATTTATGCCATCAATGGCATTTGGATAAAATGTTTATCGCACTTGCCCAAGCATAAAAGAGGTGACATTTCACCAAAGTGCTTATTTGCCCTTCGCCCATCCCCGCTTTATTTCGCTGATGCAGAATAATTACAGCCATAGTGTATACAACTCAGTGCCTGTTTCTAATCACATCCCAGAGGTGAGATTCAGGTGATAAATGCATGGAACATGGATCTTTCGTCTAGTAGCGCATGCCCGATTTTTGCCTCCCCAAACCGCTTTAGATGGCACCAAACGCTGGCATTTGATACTTAGTGCGGGAAGCATTGTGATAAATTCTCGGAATGGGAACGCCTTGATTAGCGACACCAAAGTATTTAATTATCTATGTATACACAAGGAATTGCGTCATATGTACATTGCACCATGAACGTTCCACACACGACGAGTTACGAGCATATGTCATTACCATATGCGTTCTATTGTTGAGGGCCTCCGCACTCATTGTCATTGTCACATACCGCACTTCAATTGTCATTCCTGACAGATTCTTGGGATTTAATTTTTCTCAAGCACATATCCACACACTGCCAGACTGACTGAATGGTAACAATAAGTTTAGTGTCTCCGACCGAGGAGAGTTTATCCCTATAGTGCTTCCTACCCATTCTCATAATGGGTTATGGGTGGCTTTTTCAGCGAAAAAGTCCTTTTGTCGTTTTAGATTAGATACATATACACAGTGTGTGTCGCATCTACGAATAGGGACATTTTCTCCATCATAAGGATCAGATTTCATGTAGAAGAGATTTTTTTTTTTTTTTTTTTTTTGTTTGAGGGAATTTCGTTTAAATGAACGAATCTAATACCATTTGTGCCAATGTAAACGCTGACTTCAGCTAGCGGAAGGGTTAATGCGCCAGGATGCGTTTAAATGGATTAAACTTTTCGGAATGAGTTTTTTTGGCTGTGAAACATGGGGTTGGTATGTATTACATTCGGTTTTATGGAGGGACAAAAATATACTTTGAGGTTAGGAGCGCACATTAGAAATAAAACCGAGGATTTCCCATGATTTTTTACTTACTTAAATTGCGTGATATTATTTGAAATGGTTACTTTTAATGTTAATTAAAAAAAATGTTATTTTATAGAAAATTCTTTAATTTACAGCGAGGAAGGTGAAAGACTAGTTCTTATGCAATGGTTTGTGGCTGAAGTTTTATTATATTTTTTTTTCGGCTTTAAAAAACTTGTTACCTAGTGAATATAATTTTGAAGAATGATGTACAAATGCGATTTGTAATCTGTAAAATATGGTCGGATGAGAATATGCCCGATGAATGGAACCTCAGCATTGTTTGCCCGATCCTCAAGAACGGAGACTACAGAGGTATTGTATTAGTCTTCTTAACATCGCCTACAAGATTTTATATGCCGTGTTGTGTGAACGCCTGAAGCCTTTCGTCGACAACCTGATTGGTCAGTGTGGCTTCAGGCCATGAAATAGTCTACCATCCACCAAATATTCACACTGTGACAGATCTTGTCTAGTTTTGGCATCCCTGCCGAAATCGTCCCTTTGTGCAGGATGTCAATGGAGAATGCACGCAGGTCGGTAAAGAACTCACCGAGACCTTCGATGTCAAAAAAAAAGATTTAGACCAAGGCGATGCGCTGTCATTGTGACTTCTTCAACATCGTTCTTGAAAGAATAGGGCAAAACTCAAACGCCAACACCAGTGGCACTATCTTTCAAAAGTCCGTCCACCTACTCGCCTACGCCGACGACATCGACATAATCGGGAGAACGCAGCGTGATGTCACTGGCGCGTTCGTCTCGGACAGAATGTCACTATAGACAGATATAACTTCGAGGTGGTTAAGGACTTTGTCTACCTAGGCTCCGATATGAACTCAGACAATGACACCAGCACTGAGATTAAATGAAGAATAACTCTTGCCAATCGCTGTTTCTTTGGGCTAAGAAAGCAATTGAGTAGCAAAGCCCTCTCTCGAACAACAACTATAAAGTGACCCTTTATAAGACCTTAATCATCCCAGTCCGACTTTATGGTGCAGAGGCATGAACTCTATCAAAAGCGGATGAGGTCACTCTTGGATGTTTTGAGAGGAAAACTCTTCGAGTTATTTTTGGTCCCGTCTGCATAGACGGTGAATGGAGGAGGAAATACAACGACGAACTGTACGTGCTGTACAGCGACATCGGCCTAGCCAGAAGAGTGAAGGTCCAACGACTGAGGTGGGTGGGTCATGTACAGAGCGAATGGCGTGAATGCTCCAACCCGGAAGATCTTCGAATCCACACCTGAAGGGACGCCCGCGGTAGTAGAGGAAGACCGCGACTCAGGTGGCGCACGCAAGTGGAAGGGGACTTTAATAAACTTAGCGTGCGAAACTGGAGACAGCTAGCCAAAGATCGTGCTGGCTGGAGACGCTTGTTGGTTGAGGCCCAGGCCCACCCCGGACTGTAGCGCCACCTTAAGTAAGTAAGTAAGATCTCGAGTGACCGTCGAAGTCACATTGTATAATTTGCAGACACCTTAACCTGACATAATTATTTACTATGAGTAAATAAAATTATGAGGTTTATTATCCTGAGTCTCCAAAGCCCCTTGAGGACTTATAGATTCATCTTCTCTTAACTGACACCTGCATTGAATCTTTTTAGGTCATATTTCCCTAAAGTCTATTAACATGTTGGCCTTTGGGGTTTCTTACAGGTTATTACACTTTTGCCTTCTTCAGTTATCTGAACTACTTCGCTTAATGAGTATTCGACTACCTTGCAGCATGGTTTAGTCTCTTTGAAGGGTTCCAATGACCCTTATCTTGCTATAATATGACATGTTTTAACATTTTTCCTTCCGTTTCTATCTTTCGTCATACGTATTTTATTATAGGTAGGTATGTCGTAGATATTATGTGAGGTGTAAAAGAATCAACTCCAAAAGTACATCCATGGTTGCGGATAGGGATCTTCGGTGATGCATTTATAGTCTTTGCACTTTGTTGAAAATATTTCTTTTCTTTTTTTCTCTGTTGCCCACCAAGGCTTTTAGATATCATGAGAGCGCAGGTGTCCTTCTTTCTTTCTAATAAAAAATCCACAGGATTTCATAATTTCTACTGCATGAGAGTCATATCACTTAGGGCATCACAACAAATCTAAACAGACATAATTATGCTGCCTGTAGGATTATATCGTCCCTTTAACACATTTACCTAACCTATCTAGATAGGTTTTAACAATCTCTGGATTGCTACATTTCCTACAATACTCCATTCTCACTAGGTTTAATAAATATACCAATCTATACACTATCGCTGTTAAGGAAACATATTTTAATCAAAGCTCTCGTACACTGAAGCATGCGTTAGTCCAAAATTGAAGGTCTAGTATACGTATACCAATGGGAATAATAGTACCAATCAAAACAAACAATTTACTACCATGCGTCGTACATACAACTCCAGTCAAACATCGACCATCCATACATAACCCACAAGCGAGATGAATACAAAAACTAGCCCCAGCACGTGAATTACGTGAATTAATGTTCACCCTATATACACTCAACCTTACGATGCAGAGAATAAAACTCTTCACACCCCTTAATACTTTTGCCTGTGTAATAAAAAGTTCCTTTCGCGAATTAGAAAGGATATGCTATGCATATATGTAGTAAACAACAAAAAGAAACCCAAACAAACAAGAACTCTTACACGGGTATCTTTATATCTAGATATAAATATTCTTAAGGATGCTTATGGACCCTGTGTCTGCAATTCTCCTCCTCCTTCTCTATGACTATGATCCTTGAAATTTCTGCACAACAGTTTTTATTATTTAAGAGAGTAAACTCATCGTATACATAATACAAAAATTGTGATGAAGGGTGCCCAAGGCCCAACAATGGCAAATAAACATAACAATTTATACATTAGACAGGATGTGCTACAAACAGGAAGGGAATTCTTTTTATTTAGTGCGGTGTAGCTTTAAAATTCTGTCAAAAAATATAATTCGCAGTTGTGTCGAAATATCCATTTAAAGTGACTTTATACTCTTGTCTTTTGTGGTCTGGTCGTGTTTTTTTTTTTATGACAAGGGTTAAGCTTCTGATATGAAATGTAATCCTTTTATTTTTCTTCTCTTACAAATAATGAATAATATATTTTGTTAGAGAGCAAAGATTTGTTTCATCTACCCTTTTCTGGACATAGCTACATATGAGATGTTTATTTACCCTCTGTCGCGTTTAAATTGTGACGAAAGTTTAAAAGGACACCCACATAAGAAGGAGATACATATTCTATTCGTTGTCGCTTTAGGGTAAATCTGTTATGTGTGTATGATTTGAGAAGGATCTGCAATAGTTGAGTATGTCAGTGCATAAATGGTCATTAACTTAAGAGTTAGATTCCTCTAACCCTAGGGCATAAGCGGGAGCCTCACTACCTACATTACATAACTATCCTATAGTATAGAAAAAGGGATGCCTACAAATAAGGCCTAGGAAAAATCGACAGAGACTGTATCTCTCCTACAAGAATATGGACATTAAAACAAATACCATTTCCAACTGGGAATAGTAGGTACAAATACCATTTGAAAATGAGAAAAAAATTAAAATATTCCAGGTTCCACCGAGATTTGAACTCGGATCGCTGGATTCAGAGTCCAGAGTGCTAACCATTACACCATGGAACCATGTGATTACGTGAGGACAAAGTGCTCATTTCAAAAGCCTTCATTGATATTTTTCTTCTTTGAGTGCAAATTAATTCTTGAGTTTTATTTTTGTTGTTTCATTGAGTGGAATTAATGTTTTGAGTCTTTAAACGATTCTGATTGAATTTGTTTGTATGCGACAATATATATAACATGCAAACGAATTTTAATTTAATTTCTTCAATAATGCAAAATTGAAGGAAATGGAAGTGGAATTCCATAACACCGTTCACAACGTTTTGTAACGTGAATTTCCATGGACGTAGTAGGTACCTTTAACTTTTATCTGCAGCATTTGATAGTTGCTCCTATTATTTTAATATTTCTACCAATGAAAGTGCTTCGTTTACGCTGTGCCAACTGTCAACGTATGCGACACGGATAGAAAAGTAGAAAGTAAACCTACTCACCCTTATTCCCGTTGGCGTTTGTCGTATACGACTTATGTGTCGTGTCGTTGTATAAATGTTATTCCGATTTTTTTCGAACTTTTGTTAACGATTTTATTTCTTTTTCTATGGGTTCACTGTTATTTCAAATCGTTTGTCTCAAAAAAGTTGCAAACACTGGCTTAAAAATGAAATGAAATATTAGTCGTTTACGACAAACGCCAACGGGAATAGGGGTGACTTTATCCGTCACTTCCGCCACGTACGTTGCATATGGGTCACCAACCTGTCAGTCGAATACGTTGCCGCAACGGATCCGACGGATTCTATGCGTCGGGGCCTTAACTCACTTCGAAGTTCGAACAACCCTGAAGAAATTCTCGATCGTTGCGACTGCGAGTTCAGCGAGATTTAGGTCTGTTCCTTTACTTTTAAATCATACGAATTTTTACTAATTCTTACGAATTTTTACGCATTTTTACTCAATGTCGTTCCCTAAACCCTAACTTGAAAAATTCGTAAAAGAGAGCGGCATCGAGAGAGAAAGATATTACCCCTCCATTGGGAATCTTACTAGTTTTTACTCAACAAATTTCTTTGAGTAATGTCGTTTTCCATTGGTTTCACTCGAGGATTCACTCATTCTGAAATCCAATGGAACAAGAAAACTGCTTCTGGGCTACTACGCTCACGTATTGGTGAAACGTCAAAAATTACTGTATGGCTGCTGCCAGTTGGCTTGTATAAAATACATAAAATGCACTTGTGTAAGTGCTTCTCGAGTGGATTCTGACTTGAAATCGAGAAGCGAAATTCTCTCCTCAGAATCAACAGAAGAGTATTTTTTGCGCCAATGGAACGGTTTCAGAAGCGATTTTCTTGATTCCGGACGCTCCCGGACGATTCTTTTTGCCCAATGGAAAACGACATAAGAATTGAAACAACTGTCATCGCCTGAAAATTTGCAGATGATTTGAAATTTGATTTGAAACGCGTGTAACGGCTATTTGCATTTGTCTTTTGATTTCCTGCGATATGAGAAACAATTTGGTGTAAAAATGGTATCAGAAGGTGGGAAAACTATGTGGCTTTTATCTCTTCTCGAATGATTTTAGTTCAATCACTTCAAACTCTTCCACATACTTGGATTCATACTCACATGCAATTTATGGAAAAAAAAATGCATCTGTCATTTTTCATGATTACTACAAAAGCGTTCCGTAACTTCGTCATAAGTTTTTCTCTTTGAGAGAAAATTTATCCCCGCCATAGCCATTTTGACAGTCTTTTCCAACAGACCTATAAGTCTGTTCCTTTACTTTTGTAGTAAAAATGGAAAAGACTGTCAAAATGGCAGTGGTGGGGATTAAGTCTCTGTCAAAGAGAAAAACTTATGACGAAGTTAGGGAACGCTTTTGTAGCAATCATGAAAAATGACAGATGCATTTTTTTTTAGGAAATATGATGCAATCTTCATAGTAGACTAGTTATATAAAGAATTTAGGAGTTGGATTAAGTTCATAAGAAAAATATGCGCCAAAATGTAACGATATTCGCGATACGTTCATCTGGGAGAATGCATCCGCCCAGTAGTTTGCTGGGTTGTGATTGTGAGGACACAAAGATATCGAAATTAGACAGCACGCTGAAGCCAATTTAAAGAAGGTACTAGATCTTCGTTGTCCACCTACCTACATATATGTTATGTCCTTCAGTGCAAAGACACGCTTCTGCATGGCAGCTCGGAAATGGAGTTATACGTAGGTATATGGCTTTCTACATGCCGTGTACCACGGCCTTAAGGCTTGACTTAAATCTTTGCAAAAAAAATTCTAAAAAAAAAATGTTTAGCCCAATAGAAAACGGCACATCGGATAATTTGATTCTAAATTTTCGGCAGAAGTCGTGAAGACCCGGGTAGCCGTATGGAGAACTTGATGTCTATTGTTATTTTATTAGGGCTGTGGTTTGAAGGGGTAAACTAATAAGCAAATTGTGGGTTTGTGGGGTTTGGCGTCTGTCTCTCGAATCCAGAGGTCATTGCGTTTGAAAATCTTATCAATAATTCTCAAAAAAACTTCTAATGATAATGTTAAGGATTTATAAGTTTAAAAATAAGTATGTATTATATTTTAAATGATCTTATAAAGTAAAGCACGACGCAAAAATATGATTAAAAGGAAAGGTTCCACCGAGATTTGAACTCGGATCGCTGGATTCAGAGTCCAGAGTGCTAACCATTACACCATGGAACCAGTTGAAGCTATTTCACTAACAGCAGGATTTGCATTGGGACAATGCACTATGTGCATATTCGTAGAAGTATTATGCAATATTAAGGACTTTTTGAGATTTCCCGCTGAATGGAAATGCATACAAATATATGATGTTGTATTGTATTGTGTAGGTTAGGTACACATCTCTGGCAACCGTTGAAAGTGGTTCAGATTCACATATCATATGTCCATCCAATATTGACACTACTTGCATTTTCTCTTTAAGGACTTTTTGGCATAAGCAGTTCAGGCCAAGTAGTGTCATAGACTCATAGTTCATAGTGAATCAGAATTACGGTTTCCTGGACCCCTGATACTTTGAGTAATTTTTAATCAGACGCATAAAAAAAAAGTATTAATAAAACTGCATTTCATATTTGGTTATATTTAGTCAAGGACTTGGCAACAAGTGAAAAGTCTTGGACTTATTATATTTGTTATCAGGGAGTTTTTCTCTAAATTCTAAAATAAAAATTAAGTGGTTGCATTAGGTTCGTTCGTGTACTTTCAGCGTAGAAAAATGAAAAATGTCAAATCTCAAAAATCGAGAGAGAAATCTCTCAATTTCCAGAGAAGTACCTGACCGGTTTTCTTACAAAAAGTTTAAGAAATGTCATTTCGACATTCAAAAAATAAACGTTAACGGCAGAATCTATAAAATAAATTGGATTTGATTTTTTTATAAGCTAAAATACCTATTAAACCTACCATTTTTAATGCGCTGATATGTTCTAGGAGAACTTTCAATTACAATTTCTTCCTCCGACATCGTTGAAGACGAAAATAAAAAGAGTTTTATTTTTCAAACTTTCAAACTTTTTCAAACTGCCACTTAGATGACAGTTTTCATTTTTTCATTTTTCAGTAAGTCGAAATTCCGCGAGTAGAAAATTACGAAAAAATGAAAAGAGGGGAAATGGATTTCTCTCTCATTTTTTTCCATTCTCTATTATTTGGTAGTACATAGATTCAAGCGGTTGCACCAATTTATATTCCTTTTTTGAATCATAACGCATTTTTAATATGCAGTTGCACGCTTTAGCTGCCATTAAGCGCTGCCAGACGGGCATATTAGAAATCTTGGCCATCAGAGCAACGTATTTATGTAAAATTCATCCGGTTGCCTTTCACTTCCAAAATTTACTGCGGGCTCTTAGACTATGAGTTTTGACTAAGAGGGGTTGAGAGGATGAGGAGCTTTTGAAAGTAAAGGATGGTGTTGGAGTAAAGAAGGAGAAGATGACAGCAAAGGGGTCACTGAGACGAGAAGGTGACCATGGTAGGGTGGGTAGTGGAACATCTCGTCGATGTAAGGTCATCACAACGTTGAAAGACTGGCATGATTTGGTTTTTGTGATGTGCCTTGTTCAAGCTCCCACGCCCTCCGGCGAGCTTAGAGAGCGCGTGCAAGTATGCCAGCAACGACCCAAAGCAAGGCAAGCAGCACGCACGTTACAAAATCGATGACGAGAGTATTTTGCAATAAACTAAAAATTACTTAATCGAGTCTGAATAAAGGAACAGTTTCAAATTCCTACAATTTGTAGGTATCACAAATTTATTTCCAAAACATTTCCAAAAAAAAATACTAAAACCAACACAGACCTATACAAAACGGATTTTGGTGACCCCTCATCTCACCTAAGACCGTTTACTATAACGCCTACTTCGGCTGCGCCTGTGACTGCGGCTTCTGCTTTTGCGGGAACCACTACTATTCATCTGAAAAGAAGTACAAAATGTTGCATTGACCACCGATTTTATACAAAGCTATCCTACGCGTTTATGACTCCTCCTTCTTCCCCTTCGACTACTACTTCTAGACGAATGTGTCTTATCAGTCTCCGTCGACCCAAGTACATCTTCGCTCTTCAGTAAGGATGGCATTCGTATTTTATCACCATGGACAGTTAGAATACCCAAGTTCTTGCCCACATCTAGAGTCGTTTCCATTTCTTTCTTCAAATTACGGACCTTTATGCCCTCGCTCTTAAGGTTTTCCTTTATAGTCTTTAGTACATTGTCCTGGGTTTCCGCTTTAATGATATACAAATTTGCTTAAAAACTGCGCACTTATTTGGAAAACAACTTACAAAACATCGGTTGTGTACTAAGGATATCTAGAACATATGGGAACAGCAAATTTGGCTCATAACCCATCTTGATTTTTAAAATATACGAAATATTTCGGAATCGCCTAAAAAATATAAAGTTTACGTAGCAAATAATTTTCTAAATGGAATAGAATTGACTGATATATCGAAGAATACTCTTTCCTAAGCTAATTTTGAGAAGATTTACAAAGTTAGAAACCCAAAGTGGTAGTCGCTACATTTTTACGTGGGGCGATTCCAATGATAGATTCCAAAAGCTTTTCACCATATGACGAAGAGGTACAACCACGGCATCGCTCATAATCCAAAAATGGGTTTAGCTATTCGTCTTAGGTAGCGGACTTCATGACTATCTATAGCAAGAACGAGGTTCTACATCTCAATATTTAATAACAAACCGTCAACAAAATTGACCACATTGTGCTATAGTTTAGGATGACCAAAACCAAAAAGCCTCCCCAATGTCGGTCGTCAGTCGACAACTGCCTTCAGATGCATACTTTAAATTGGTTGAGATTTCTTCCTACCTTCCACTTTTGCAGTTCGAATCGAATACTCACTCTGCTGGACTCTTTTCATGTCCTATCCACCTCAAATCGAAATAACAGTTTTTATGAATGTCGATGTCGCTGTAGAGCTCACATGATTCGACAATGAATACTCACCTCCAAAACCCATCTCTGAAAGCGGGTCCAATGGTGTTTTTCAGGAATCACACAAATCGTATGGAATTGCCATTTTTTTATGATACGATACCTACCAGTATCAAGAGAATCTTGATTTTCGTTGTCAATCTTCTAGTATACTCTAAAAATTAAACACGACTGCTGATTGATAACATTTGATTAATATATTTGAATGCTGGCACCACTTGTCTGTGGTTGCAAAAGCAAAAATTATAAACGATTCAAGCGAGATAAATAGATAAGTAAACACAAAACTATGGGGAATTGTTTAATTTTAATTAAGAGCAGTCGACGTAAGGACTGCAACGCCCCGCTCATAGAAACTATGCTGATCCTGTCCAGCGGCTACAGCCAAGTCAACGGTGAACAACAATTCTGTACGTGTCGAGTTCAAGTACACCGGCAAAGTGAGTTTGCTGATGCGTACATCGCTGCTAGCCTTCACCCACTTTAAGATTGTCAGTGACAGATCCATCATAATGGTGGAAGCCAACAAGAGTTCATTGTTCTTGCATTGAGCTCCTTGTAGTTTCAATCCGGTTACGCCGAAACTGCTGTCCTTCTGGTTCGAATTGGAGCCAGCCTCGGTGATGGTTACTTCCAAGGCGAGTTCTTCCAACGACCAGCTGTTGGCCTGTGCCACACATTGCCTTGTGGCGGTGATGTATGCCTCGGGGTTCAAAAGACCACCCAGCCATACAGGGAAGCCCTAGAAGATTTTAAAAAATAAGTCCCAAAGTCACAGATATAGAGAATCGGCTATACTTACTTGCAACTCCTTGGCACCAGCTTGAGAGACCAATTGCGATACCTTCTGCAGCTGTTGAACGCGGTTGCTGAAATCGGTAATCCACTGAATGACGGTGCACCCAGCCGGGACAGTGTAACGCCTCCAACCTTTCGGGATAATACCTCGTACTAGTTCGGACAGCATCGAACGGTGATGATTTGTCTGCTTCTTCTCTCCCTGGCAAATCAGCACAACGTCCTGCAGATCCGAGATGACCGTCTGTAGAAGCTTAGCTCCTGAAGTGACCTCCCTCTCAAAGTATCTGTAGAGTGGATCCTTTATATTCTCCACAGTGCGCTTGAGCACGTGCAAGTTCTTTGGCAGCAACTCCAACCAGGCCGTGGCACTCTTGTGCAGTGTTTTCATCCATGATGGCCTGCCATCTTCATTGCGTGTCTGCGCAGCTTCTTGGTTTTCATCGACACTGTAAGCCAATTCATCATCATCCTCCAACTGTTGCATTTTCAAGAGCTTGCTGACCAAGTCTGTTCCGCGAGTTGTTAGCAATACCTTCTCGGCATTGTTGGGCAATCCCAACCACGATGGAGTCTGACGATCAGCCAAGTTTTCGATCCACTTAAGGAAGTGATCACGACGTGTGCCATCAGGCATGGTAATGTGCCTCTGTCCAGCTGCCCCTCCATCAACATTCGCCACCAGAGCAAAGTCCGCCTCAAAGCTGCGAGCGGTGAATAACTTGGACAAGAACGATGCCAACAGACGCTGATCAAAGTCGTTATCGATCTTGCCACCGTAGATACTTTGCGATAGAAGAGTAACCAATGCGTCCCATGGAACCTTTTCTGGGGGTAAATTGGTTCGTCCCATTGCGGTGGTATCAATCCATGTGTCCAGTGTGTCACAAGCCACACGCAAGTCGGACTCATTGAATTCGTATTTCTTCGCCCAACCGAGCGGAACATAGCGCAAGCGTTCCTGAACAATAGCGTGGAACCATGCCAACAGGAAGTACAATCGAGCACGTTCACTGGGTGCCTTCATCATCCTTGTAGCCGGAACAGCGGAGAAAGTTCTCAGAAGATTGGCGCGAATACCTGGAGGTGGCTCAAATACAAAGATGCGTCCTGCTCGCAACAAATTAACCGGCACTCTTGGATTGATCTCCATGGTCAAGAACAGCCTGAAGCCAGAGTGTGGTTGCAACGAGTGCAACTTCTTCTCCAACTGCACCAACCATTGCGGAGCCAGATGGACGTTCTTCAACAGCACCCACCTACCGCTCTTGCATGCCATGTTGATGGCGCGTTCGGCCTGATTGAAACCTTCAGCGGAACCAATAGCAATGCTGGAGATCTTCTTATTCAGCTCAGCGGCTAAGTCGTCTACTCTGCCAGACGCATCGAAACCAGGAACAGAGCAAAGCAATGCCGGGGTGTTGCAATTCAATTGCTTCTCGACAACATGACCAAAGTCCAATTCCTTTTCTGCTGATGACATGTAATCCTCTCCAAGGACGGTGTTGACAACATTGTGTCCAGCGGCGATTACACGATCAGGTCGGAATGCCTGAATCAAAAGCAATTGATGGACCGACGAGGATACTGGCGAGAGAGCCTTTGATTCATCCCACAACTGTGGAACGCATTGTTCGGGCGAGCTCTGTTGCAACCAAGCACCAATCTCCGGCATGGACTTCAACTTTTCGATGAGTTTCTTGAAGATTGGCAGACGAGTGGCCAAACGGTTAACACTCTCAATTTGTTCTGCTGACAAACCGTCTACATGGCTGGGGTTCATTAGGAGTCCTTCTCTGCTTCGAAGGAAGAAGTTAAATTCGGAATCAAGATTTGCCTCAGAAGTTCCCTTGAGATGGATCTTGCACATCAACAAGGCGAATGTAAGTCGATCGGCGTGCAGCATACCACGAGCCACACGCTCATAGCACACTTGGAAGAGATCCTTAGTCACAATAGTCAAGCGCACAGTGTGATCTGTTTTGCCTTCCAGTTTCGAGTTGTTGTACAGCACAGTGCTAAAGATGTCAAGGAACATTTTCAACGAATACTGATACAAGAAGTGCACCTGGTTGAGGCTGTCCATGGTGAAGTAAATATTCGAGCAGGCCACCGACAATGGCAGATACTGCTGCGATACCGTTTCAATCTCCGCAATAACCTTATCAGTTTCGTCGACCTTTTGGTTGATGTCGTATGCTTCCTTCTTTAGCGTCTCCAGCGTGGTAATCACCGAGTCGTCGTCCAAAATCTTACCCTTGGCGTCGTTCAGCGCCTGCAACAAGCTCTTCTCAAGTTGCCTCAATCTCAAACGGAACTCTCCTTGCAGTTTCAGCAGGTCTGAGCGCTTCTCATCAATGTCGGGCCGTTCGGCCTTCAGCACTTGGTTGAGACATTGCGATTGCAGTGAACTCCTGGTCACGGTGAAGTTCACAAATGTCACACGCGAGCAAATGTCCGGTGGGAATTCCACAGTCGGGTCACGTGTTGACAGGAAAATAACAAACGATGGCGACAAATCAATGTCCTGATCGCCAAGAGTGATCAACACACGACCACCGGTCCTACGAAGTTCTCTGTTCAATACTGGGTTAAGAATAGGATCGTAGTTCTCGACATCCTGTACGAGAAGTGGGTTGCCGAATCGCAACGCCGATTCGAGATTCTTGCGGAACGAGTCATCCAGGAAGGAGGTCTTTGTGATCTTCTTGCCGGCGTACTCGTTCAACAAGAATGTGGTCGCCTGACCCGATGGATCGATAATCAGTGGGTAACGGTTGAAACGCTTCAACATAATAGCGTTCTCTGTACATAGGTCGTCACTAGGCAGAGCGTTAGCTTGCCAGCGGAGCCGTTCATCTGGATTAGACAGATACTCCGTGCGTGCGATATCCGGACGGTATTGGATGTTCGCGGCTTGTAAATGCTGACACCATGTGGTGAACAAGTTGAGACGGTAGTGCTGATCAAAGTAGCCACCTAGCAAATTAGAGAAGTTGGAATGAAAGCTCAAGAAATTACAAGAGTCAACTTACCGTAGGCAATAAATGCTGCCGAGAGGAGAACATCTCCAATGATTGTAGACATCTGGGATTTGAAAGTTTCGCTTGTGCTCTCCCAACGTTCGCGTTCGATGTTCAAACTCTTCAACAAGGCAATGGAACGATCCACCTTAGCTTGTACGTTCTCCAAATCGGTCTTGATTGCCTGTGCTTGTGAAATGAGCTGAGCATACTCTTCCTTGTAGGCAGCAATGGACTGTTCCAATTGAGTAACAAGATCCTTTGTTTCCTTAGCGTGTTTCATGTTAAGAGCTGCCTGATCTTCGAGCGATTGCAGTTCGTCGCGAAGGGGTTCTACACGTTTTAACATGTCAGCGTATTCAATCTAAGAGAGAGTGAGAGAGAGAAGATATGAATTTGGCAAATGGTTAGAAAACAACACATTTTAGGATCAAGGTGGATAAATTAGTAAGAAACCGCTTGAGACTTCTTCGGTCGATTAAAACTCGTTTGAAAAATGATGTTTAGCTAGTCGATGCCTCCTTGCTACTCTGTCTGTAGGTGGTAATGAGTTGCAGCTACCGGAAACAGGTACAGCTTAACAAATTTTGAATGGACCGTAGGATGCTTAGTTCCAAAGACCAAGACCTCGTGATATGATGATGCATGAATATACGCAAAAGACGACAGAAGATGTATAATGACTGCAGGGCAAAACCAGTGCAGCCCCTACCCGGTCTTCATCGCGATCGAATCAACATCCAGATGCTTATTGCAACTGGCAGCTGTTGTAAACTGCAAAACAAGCTTAGCAGCATTTTCAAAATATGCTAAGCGAGCATTATATAGAGAGAAATAAATAATACTTCAGAGGATCTTTGAATTCCCTCAGGTTCGGTATGACAAGACCTCCACTTCAAATAACAAACCATGGTTGTTGCCAGAGCTTCACACTAAGTAGGCGCTGTTAATGAAACTTGTTCATATTCCAGGCTGAAGTCCTTGCCATTAATCACTGCGCTCGAATAAATCTAAGTTCTACTGCACGTGGTAAAACTAAATCTTCTCAGATAACCAAGCAGCTCTGAAAGCTCTTGACTCATCTGTCATAAAATCCTGGAAACATAAATGATCAGGCCATCTACGAACTTGCAAAGAAAACCTAGTCATTCTTCACTGGATTCCATCCCACAGGAACTTTGCTGCAGCAGACTCACTGCCTAAAGTCGTCGCGACAATACCACTTATCGGACCTGAACCCCTCTGTGGTGTCAGTAAAAAAACATTTCAGGAACTAGCTTGTCTCAAACTGAATCGAATGAAGTCTGGCTTAAAACATCTGGGCAGAATCGCACCAGACAATTCTTCCAGAAAAATCTATTCTCTCATTAATCTGGCCAAAAACAACCTAAGAATCCTGACAGGTGTAATTAGTGGTCATGGCCTCCAGATTGGAGTCTCACCGGACACTACCTACATGTAGATTCTGTCTTGAAAGTGACGAATCCTTTCTTCACACATGCATGGAATGTTCCGAAAGAAAAATTCTCCGATTTTGTATGAATTAAAAGTGATCACGGTAGTGAATCAAGATACACCCGAGGAAGCATAGTACCTGCTGTGCACTTCCCTCATTACGTATTCAACGGTCTTAACTAAATCACCCGTCCTTGCGCAAGGGCGAACACTTTAATCCGCAGATAGTAAAAAATCGCAACAACCTTGTCGTCGCTTTTAATCGTATTTAATGTATTAAAACTTACCTGAGCGATAGCCCATTTAACCATAGGACCGCAAGCCATACTGGCACGATTCACTTTCTCAAAGTTATAGTCTGGATTGCTCAAATACTTCGTCTTCATCTTTTCACGTACCTCATCGCTTGATAAATATTTAAAAAAATTATATGATTAATAAAAGTCCAATTTGTAAGAGTAAACAAAAAAAAAATATTCAAAACATCTTATGTAAAAAAAAAAAAATTATCGAAAACGTGATGAAAACAAGCAAAAGCATTGATTAAGTTTAATTTCACTTATTACCGGTTTAAATTTAATTTTTATAAATTTTTTGTTTATAAAAAACACAAAAGTTATTCAATTTAATTTGATATTTACAATTCCTTCACCAAAATAATTAATTTTCTTGTTTAAATAAATTCGAATTAGCAAAATAAACTACCAAATAATAATACAAAAATATATATAAAAAAAAAAAAAAACTATACGAATTAGGTGGTAAGTGTATTATTAATATTGTTAACATGCTTACGTTATGAGTTCAGTACCGAAGTTAGATACAATTGAATTTATAAAGTTTTCTCTCATTATAACGGCACGAATTGACTTCCAATCGGTCGCATTCTCTCCAAGGAGCAAACATATCGACTCTAATGCCAATTTCACCACAGCTGGTGGATTGGCCATTGTTCGCACCTCGACGAGTTGTTGCTTTTTGATCGATTTAACAGCTGAAGAAGAATTTTGTTTTTGTTTTGTTTTAAATAAATTTGTTGGTTGCAATTTTAATTAAATTCTATTTGCTATGCCAAGAAGTATGGGTTTAAGTAGTTTTCCTTGTAACGTAAACTTAAGTAAGATTCTTAAATAAAATTAAAAAACAAATGAGAATTAATCATCATCCAACGAAGAGGGGCGCGGCATAACTGTTGTTTTCAGTAGAATTGTGTGTTGTTTCTAAAATTTTAGCAACGAAGACTTCTTGATTAGCCATCTGACGTTTCATAGGACCAACATGCAACTATAGAGAGTTGACGCATTTTTTTTAACCGAAATAGTTTAAACTAACTTGAAGTTACTTGTGTCGAGATTTCGAACATAAGAGCTTGAGCAAATTAAGCTGAAAATCTAAATAAAAAGTAAGCAAATATTTATTGTATCTGGCAGTGTGTCCTTGACTTGCAAACATTTTAAACTGAAGCCTAGTGCCATAGAAGGCAGATCCATCTATACACTTAGTTGACACTGACGAATATACGTGTGGCCGTTGTCCGCGAGAATGTTCTACTGAATTATATCTGAGTGTTGCTATGGGCATCTTTTAATTCTACCACTATTCATTTGGGGGATCAAATAGCAATCCACTATTTACTGCTGTTCTATGATTTTAAAAAGGCCTTCAAAAGTGACAATAAAAATTTTATGATTATTATACCGCAAAGCTGTCAAAAGCTCTTGATATCCTAAGTGGAGCTCGGCAAGGCAGCATTCTTAGCCTAATATTGTGTTCATTGCCGATTAGCGAATTTCTTTAGACTGTTTTCTAGTAGGAAATCGGATGAATTCGATAAACTCAAAACATATCAAGGCACGTGTCGTTAATACGGCAAAAAGTGGCAAGGCTCAAAACTAACCCAACAGTTTGAACAGAGCTTTAATATGTTGGTAGTACTGTTTCGAGCGATGATGGATACGAGCAGGATATTACCATTCGAATAAGCAAAACATGCTTTAAGAATGTTGACAAAAATGCTGCAAATGACTGATTGTTAACATATTGTGCCGGAAATATCTTAAAGATTTTGAGGTCCTACCGTATTTCTATAGACCATGTTTATCAGAGAATGGGACAAGAACCAATAGGTAACAATGGATCGGTAACACTTTTCGAAAAGGCAAGAGTTTCATAACTCACTACGCCACGTAATGGATCCTTTGAATCCAAGACAAAAGAAATGCAGCTCGATCGAATACTTGGCGCAGAACAGTTGAGAAGTCACACCAATTGGAAAAAAAGTTAAAAAGAGCTGAGACATATTGCCAAAGAATCGGCACCACAATGACACATATACCGACCCACAAGTTCCACAAGTTCAATGGAGGGACTTCAGCTGTATTGCTACACAGCTACAGAGCATATTTTCCAATTGGCGTTTTACGCTGACGAAGAATTTCGAAATAAATATGACATTGTAGTAAACATACGTATGTATCTCTTTTCAAACCTCTCCTCAAAAAAGTGCAGCTACTAATCTTGTTTTCGACAACCCCCCATCCATGTGCTTTCTTACGCCGCCGGTGACTAAGTGGGTCCCTTTAACATACCACAATTTGCTGGTTGTGGTATCAGTGCAGTAAAGCACCAATAACTCAACCGTGTACTAGACCAAGTGGCAACAAGTAAAATATGTTTTTCGTGGGGTTTTTTACAGCTGATAAGGTATATCTGACTGCGCTGTTCTCAGTTCAATTAGTTGGCGACCTACTAACATACAGTACACCGAGGTACGAGAACTGGATGAACTCTTCAACTAAAATGTAAAAGATATTCTTAAAGAACTTAAAGAAGAAATGGATTTATGCTAACAAGTTACCTAACCAAACTAATCAGATATGATTTGTGCAGATGCAAAATGAATTTATTTATATTTACTTATGAGCAGCATAACGATTATAATATTTTAATGTAGACCTTAATCGAAATGACAAGAGCGACGCATACATCGTGGTGTGAACTAGGACAATTCTCGTTAAAAAAAAAAGCTACTATGCCAGTTAGTGGTGGTATGTGCCTTTATGAGAAAAATTCTTAATTTTTTTGGTGCCAATAGGTATGGTGTAAAAAAAGTTGAACCAGGTTTCGTCTCTGTCAAATTATTATCTAACAACTTTACTTTCGTGTTAAAATTAAATTTAGGTCCAACATTTTAAATCAATTAATTCACTGTGGCCCTCACTTCAAAAATAAATAAATTTATTGTTGACGCAACATTTTCCAGGACCCAAGACAGATCTTCTCAAACACCATTCGATTGTATGGACTTTGTTTTTGGACAATTTATAATTTTATGCTTATTCCAATGGTTAAATTAAGAAATTTGTTTTTCTCGACAGCTATACTGTCGGATGTTTGTCAGATGTTCAGATACAAATGGAGCAGTATTTTTTTCGGGGATTGAACCTGGAATCCCGTTCTCAGTAGTCGAGCACACTAGGGCCATTTTATTCACTTCAAGTTGAACACAACTTGGGGATTTTTATTCTCAACTTGAGAAATTGCTTTTATTCACTCGAAGTTGACTCACTCAACTTTGGATATTCCGAAGTTGAGAAAATCAAGAGTTGATTAACTTTGGATTCGCTCTACTCCCCGAAAAAGTAGAAGTTATGAAGCAAACTTGGGGTTTTATGTCAAACTTCCGATTTTTTTTTATTTTTTATTTCTATGTTTGGCAGTTCAGTTCTGAAAGTGACGAAAATAATCAATAATTCATTTTTAAAATTGAAATAATGTAGCGTGCAAACTATTTTTAGGAGAATTGGCCATCGTCTTCGAGCAGGGAAGATGATGAGGAGATAGATAATTTGATACGTGAGTGTGAGAGGCGGTAATACAAGATGCTACAACGTGTTGGACTGGAAAAATGGGATGACCGTGATTTCATCTATCGTTTTCGTCTCTCAAAGCGGACGACAATGTCGATATATGTAGTTATTCATATTAAGTTCATATGTTTTCATCGACAAACGAAAACAATTTGCCCAGCTGATG
This sequence comes from Cheilosia scutellata, assembly GCA_955612985.1. Lineage (NCBI taxonomy): Eukaryota > Metazoa > Arthropoda > Insecta > Diptera > Syrphidae > Cheilosia > Cheilosia scutellata. The sequence goes on from OY015311.1 coordinate 18,656,298, forward strand.
TACTGTCTAATAACACACTAATAATAACTTATACATTTACAAAAGCACGAAAAATCTGAGATCTGAAATTCAAATCTGATCTGTCCAATGGAAAATAACGTTAAAACACAATTGAAATTACGCGCGAAATGCAAATCTAAGGTTGAACTGACATATTGTGTGTCATTTGTCACAAACATCCCAGGGATATTTTACAAACTGCAGGTAGGCCAACTTTAGGATTTCAACTTCGGAGTTGCAAATTAATGTAGTGAATAAAAGCAATTTTCAACTTGCCGTTCAACTCTCGATTTAAGATCAACTTCGAAGTTGGCTAACTTTGGAGTTTTCGGCAAGTTGAACAAAAGTGAATAAAACGGCCCTAAAGATTGTAGCATAGTATTATCTGCTAGGTTCCACATTTCACTTTCACTCGAAATGAAATCGGAAATTAATTTTTGTGTTCTACATTTCACTGTATTCGATTTCGATTTCAAAATTTTCGGAATTGAGACAAAGTGAAATTGTGATTTCGAAAAAATTTCGCAGTTTCCGAAAAGCTCGAAATGCAGAACACTGAAAATGAATTCACTCGATTTGCAATTTCGATTTCACTCGATTTCTGGAACCTAGCTGTATAACTTCATATTAAAATCCATAGAACAAAATGACCAATATGAAGTATAAAATAGAAAGGTATCCGATTTTTTTTTAAGAGTTTGCAGTCCTGACTGAAAGTGAGCACTTTGAAGCGTTTGCGCAAAATTGAACTTCAAAAGGGGGAAAAAGAGGGATTAAAGTTTGAAAGGGAAATCCTTTCTTTTTCATCCGATCGACTTCAAACTGGGTTTGTGTATAAGAAATAGAGAAAACTGATTTCTCCGATTTTGGAAATTTAGCTTGGGGCCCGAATTTAGCGACGGGAAAGGAAATTCAGTTTGTATGGGGAACATTTTTTTCATCTTATCGATCGAGTAGCACAGCACATATTGTGTATTAATTGAGTTAGGAAAAGAGAAATACCGTGCTACAAATTTGTTAAACGGGATCTCTCGTAAACTACAGTTTTCTCAAGCACTGACATAAAATGGGATCATAGAGCACACAACATGATCAGAGCGCCTACTCGGTCAGTGTATTTTTAGCATACCATCACCAGGTTAAGAAAGTTCTCAGAAAAATGCCTTAACAACTCTTCTTTTGCATACCAGCCTATCTAAGGTGGCTGGACATTGCTGGTTCAGTGCTTCTACTCCACTGAAGTTATATCCAATTATACTTCATTCTCCTTGAAGCATATTGTATGAAGGCTACACAATTAACTATTCCATTCCAACATTGAACCCGTGCTATTAGAAAAAGCTGCAAACCTTCATAAAAAAAGGAAAAGTGTTTATCGCATCAAAGTTCCACGCTTCATAGATAGAGAGTGGCAAAAAAAATCACTTACGCGATACGACGTAACAAATTAACCAAACGTGGAAAAAGGTTGACTTAGAAATGTACATATTTGACGCAGTAGAAATTAGATAATCTGCGAAAAATTTTAAAATGACTAATGCACAAAACAGAAACAAGTTCACTTGTAGGCGTAGCTGAGGCCCTGAGTTGTTGAATCAAGGAGATTGAGGGAATAAGAGATGATGCTGAATTGAGTAAGCAAATACGATTGACACTTCTTGCAATGTAGCACAACCAAGAGATGTGTGATGCATAATAAAAATTGAGAAAAATACTCTCTCAAGGTGTAAGCGTCAAATATTTTACGACGAGATTTGCTCCGATCCTTTCCCTTTTTTTTTTATGATACGAACATAATTTTATATCAAGCCTCGAAACTTTCAAAAGGAAAGGACAATCCTAAAGTGTACATTGGTCGTATCACGCGTATGAATTGGTGCTGACAGACTTTGGGTACTCTTCGGAACTCGGATAATGATCTAGCTAGATCAATGATATCCAACTTCGTAGATTGTATAACGAACCGATCTGGCTATACTATAGAAATATTCAATTGATTCGTGTTGCAGTAATATTACTGTCCGAATTTATAAAACATGTTCAGGCTATTTGGCTATTCTCTAATAAATAAATTCCCCAACCGCAACATAATATAAATAACATAAATACATATATTTATAAATAAATAAGAAATATTTATACAAAGGCAGATGATTGTTGCTAACCAAGAAGCAAAGAAAATCAGAAGTAGAAAAGCGCCAATAGACCCTATCCTATGCGAATAAAAATAAAAACCTAAACACATGAACCAAATAAAATCCTTCGCCTTGGGCAGTAACGAAATGAGGGTGCTTATATTGAGATGATGATGGTGATGATGATTTATAGGTCAAACACCAGCAGCAACAATAGAGGTAACATCTGACAAGGATCTCCAGGGAGAAAGTGACAAGAATTGGGTGTTCATGCTTCGACGGACTTCTTCGATGTGTTAGTTACTTACAACAGTTAGACGATCATTTTCTGCACCCTAGAGTGCGGTTACAGACACACATCATAAACAATATTACACATTTTACGAGGGTCAGTAGTTTCAAAAAAAAATTTTTTTTTTTAATTACACTTAGGACGAGTATATAAAAGACTAGGATTAGGATATTAGGATTTGCAAATTAGCTGCTGTTACTGTAGTGTTTTTTGTGGAATGTGTGATTGTGGTGAATGGTGATTATAAATATCGATTATAAATAAACAAAAATGCATTTTCTTTTGTAATGGTAAAACAATTAAACTGGGTAAGAGATACACAGAGAGAGAGAGAGAGACAGTAGAGGGCGATTATATTCTTTATGTGTTTATGTGAGAGAGATGAATGAATTTTGTTTGTTTTGATTATGTTTTGTTTTCATAGATATTCCGTACGTGATATTGGACGTTTCCAAATTAACAATCGACGAGATGAAGCCATCTTTAACCATAATTCCTCGAATCGACTTCCAATCGGTTGCGTTTTCATTGAGGAGCTCGCATACCGACTCTAAGGCTAATTTCACCACGGCTGGTGGATTAGCCATCGAACGCACCTCAGCCAATTGTTTCTTTTTGATCGAACTGACAGCTAATGGGATTGAATACAAGGCAAGTAGTGGAATGTGTGTGTAAAAAGAAATTATAAAAATGTAACAATAAGAAGACCACTTTAATGGGCGCGATTGTAATGGAATGAGTAACGAAACATTTACCTTGTTGGGCGTCAATGACAGCAGGCTCGACTTGGGCCAGATCGGCCATGACATATTTACGCTTCTCTTCGATTTTAATGGTTTGCTCGGCGAGCTGAATTTGAATCTCCTGTGATTGGTTCTTCTTCTTTTCGGCCTCATGCTGATCCTTGAACATTTGCTTGAGTTTGGCGTTGGCGGCTTCGTTCTTGGCTTGTAGCTCTTGCGACTTGACTGCCAAGGATTTCTGCATTTCCTCAACTTGTTCGACTGTCTCGGCGATCTTGTTAAGGCCAACATTCAAGTGAAGTTGTTGTTCCTCCAGTTCACTACGCTTCTCCGAGTATAGTTTGACAAAGTGATGAATGAAATCGAGATAGTGACGTGGAGTGATAGCCATAGTGCGGCCGCCACGCTTGGCCAAGCGAGCGTTCGCTTGATGCAGTGTCTGATGGACATAGACACAGCTGTTGATAACAGCGTCGCGATGATTTGGTGTCGCTGGCACCAAGGGACACACCGATGGGAAGAAGTCGGGCGACGACCATGTGGGTTTCTCCAAGTCGACACGTGTTGTGAACTCCTTGCCCACTTGGAAGAGTGCCGAATCAGACCAATCACCGAACCAATTGAGCACACAACGATTGAACAGAGCTGGCGAAGTGGCAGCGCGGTCTTTCAATCCGTCGGTCGACGGGTTCATTGTGAAGACCACATGCAGATTGCGCATGACTTGTTGAGTGAACCTGAAAATTCAAACTCATAACAAAAGTTGGGCGGAGTGAACTACCATCCACTTACCATTTGTACAGCTCATCGCTGGAATCGAGCATAAGACCCTCGCGTTGAGCTCCCTCCTTGCACTGTGTCATTAAAGTGGTGTATTCATCGCCCTCAAACAGTCCAGGAACCTGAAAATAAACAAGCGCTCAACTCGAGGCTCTTGACAGAAGTACTTCCCAACTACGAACCTCTCCGTTAGCCAAGAGGGTATTCATCCTCTCCAAGAATCCAGAGTCCAGAACGTTTGATTCATCCAAAATGAAGGCAATCTTCTCGTCCTTACAACCGGATCTTCGAAGCACACAACGCAAGTCTTCGTCAAAGTCCTCGCTGGTGTATTTGTTGTGGACTTTAATTTGGAAAATGGACAAGCCATTCATCCAAGCCACGAAACGTGACAGAGTGGTTTTGCCAGCCCCAGATACACCAATGAGAAGCAAATGACCTTGCGGTTGCCGGAAGATTCGGTCGATACGCAACACATGCTCCAGAACTTCATCGAACAGCACAAGGGGTACGTCCAACTCCTCCTCGTAGAACACCTTCAAGCGAGCGCGCACATAATCACGAAGTTCTTCGCGCTTCACTGGCATATAATCCTTCGATAGCCAATTACTGTAGAGAATCGGACGAACCAAGGCCTTTTCAGCATCAACACCGGGGAAGTGCTTCAGGGCGACAATGTCGATGTTCTCATTAGTCCAGCGGCGTTCGCTGTCCTCAACCAAACGATCCTGGAACAGACGAAGTGCTTCGTGAGCCCACAAACGCACTAATCCCTCAACGGGCAGCGAATCCAATGGACGAATAGCTTCGCAGATACCTCGCACCCATCTGGTCATCTCACGCGGCGAATATACGTAATGCGGCTGCATGTCCTGAGTGAAGCGATCTTGCGATGACAAATAGAATTCCACCATTGCATTGGTCAAAGGCTCAGCATAGCCTCGAAGTGATGGCATTAGGCGCAACATTGCACGACTGAAAGTGCCGTAGATCTGCTTCAGCGACGTCTCTCCCGGGTAGTCCACGTAGATGATGGGCACGTGTCGCAAGAATCGATGACTGAGTGGCTTACGGCCTGGATCTGTCGGTGGATTACAAGCTCCGACGAACTGAATGCGCTCCAAGGATACCCAAGCCTGATCGCTGGCGCGATAGAAGCCCTTGTGTTCGACCAACTGCCTTAAGAAGGAGATGACACGTTGAGTGCCGTACATATCCATATCGGGCAAATTGATTTCGTCGCAGAACAACACAAGCCATTTACCAATCTGCACTGGAGATAGAACCACTCCATTGGGCGTCTTTCTGTACTCGCAGTAGTGATCGAATGTCTTGAGCAGCAACTCTGGTGTGGTTGCCGATGAGAAATTCAAGCCAACCACTTCCATGTCGGGTAGAGCACGTAAAGCCGAAAACAGAGTCATAGTCTTGCCCGAACCAGGAGGACCGCAAAGGACTGAAATGAAAATTGTATTAAAAAATATTTTCACTTAAAGGGGTTACCAGGAGCGCACCCAAAGGTTTGTGTTCGGCGAGCCAGGTGTACAACAACGACTCGTGGCGCACAGTATCCAGAGTCGGCACGACAATGTCGGGTGAAGCAACTTTGTGCGTCTCCACTTCAATGACTGGGACTTTGTTCGACCACGGTACCCATTCTCCGGACATGTTAACCTCGTAGTCAATAATCGGTGCCCCAGCTGCTCCTGGCAGAGGAATCGTAGTCACACTGCGGACAAAGTCACCCAAATCAGTGCGCACTTTGAGCTTGGCATCTCCCGCAAACGACCACAGAACGGAGTAGACCAGTGCCTTTGGCACATATTGCTCCAACTGATCAGGGCTCAGTGGGAAATCGGGGTGCTGTGAGTTGAAGTTCAAAATGTTTCTGCAAAGTAGGCGGTGAAAGATGGTATAAAATAGAAAAACAAAACAAATCCCACCTTGCTGCTTGATTCATCATGGAGAAAAGCGAGCTGAGTGCTCTCAACCGGGTAAAGTCCATGATGTGCTCCTGATCCATGGCGTACTCCAAAGAACGCACAACAATACCGTCCGCCGAGAAGAACGGCTGCAGCAACATAGCGATCTCCCTCTGTGTTTGCAGGGATGGCGACACATCGTCTTCCTTATCCTTACTCTTGACCACACCGAAGTCCTCATCGCCCTCCTCCAAGGGAATATTCCTCAATCGCAGCAAATAGTTTTCGAATATCATTTCCGTCGAGAGGACATCCTCAGAGAACCACACCATACCGCAACGCGAGACCGTAGCCAGGGTGGCAAACTTTAGATCCTGCACTTCAAACATAACTCGCACATTTGGAGGCAGAGACAACCGCTCTCCGTTCGGCAGCGTTAGCAACTTATTGTCATCCAGTACAGAGTTCAAATTCTCCACCCATTCTGGATCAACATCACCATCGAAGATGATCCATTGACGCTTATTGATCTCGCCTCTCACATTGTCGATGATCTTTCTCAGAATGTGCGTAAACAAGCCGTCCGTCCATTCGCGCGTATTTTGATCCATGACACCATACAGCGCCTCCTTAGAGATAGCCTTTGGATCGATGACATGTGCAACACCCTCCACTCCTTCAAAACGTTCCAAAGCTTTGAGGAGAACCTTCCAAGCGGTGGATTTACCGGAGCCCGATGGGCCAACCATCATCAGACCGTGATTGAGATTGGAAATTTGATACAATTGCAAGACCTAAGGGTAAAGAACAGAGAATACATATAGATCTACAAAGATGAAATCACAATAAACAAAACAAAGAGTCCCACGGGGTTTGGCATACATGCTCGGCCCCCATTGAACCCTTCTTTTTGGATGAAGGACACACACAAAAACAAAAGCACAAATCAAAATCTACAACGAAAAATCGCCTGATCTTACTTTTTCAACCCAAGTTTCACCGAATCCCTTTTGAAATTATGGTTTTTCGGTTACAGATTCGAATGCAATAAAATATTAATTAAGGTTAGGACTAGTTTCTAGAATGTGGTTAACTATGAATGGGGACACCCGAAGTGCCGCAATTACCTTCTCCATCCAGGCGGCACCTTGTTCGTCTCCCTCGCCGCACACAAGGTATTCCTCGTTGCACACTTTTCGGATTTCCTCCTTGAGACCGGCCATCTCGGCGCGAGTGTAGCCCACATTCGGGAAGACATCACTCAACAGCGAGAACAACAGAGGGATATCCTCGGCCACCAACTTGGGCACCATTGTCTCGCACACCGACTGAATGAGAATCTCCTGTTCGGGCAGATTTTCTGCCACCGAAGCTTCATCGATATTCTGCTCTCCACGAGCGCGCATAGTTTCCTTGATCTTCTGGATGCGGTCACGCTTCACGTTACCGGCCGAAATGAGCACAGACTTCAGGGCACGCAAGCCAAAGTCGTAATGGCTCTGGTTCGACAGCTGTTCATCGCACAACTTGAAGAAGGGCACAATTTTGCAGGCCAACTTTTCCGCCTGCCGGAAGCCTTGGCTGAACAACATCACCTCGGCAATGAGCTGACGATCTGGTGTGGTCATAGCCAGCGATCGGAAGAGTTTCTTCAAATTGTCGGGCAAATTGGAACGTCCGGCATAGCCAGGGTTCATGGTGATGAAGATAGCCATATCGGGCGAGACGCGGACTTGCTTGCCAACGAGCTCGACGGTGATGCTCTCCTTGTTGCTGTCCATTTCGTATTTGAGGGCCTCTTGAATGGTTTGGATCTGCTGCGAGCAGGCAGATAACATGCGCTCTTCCAGACGATTGAACTCGTCGAAGCAACCCCAGGCGCCGACTTGGCACAGACCGACAAAGATTCTGCCCATGGCCTGGAAATCAAAGGTCTCATCGCAATTGAAGACCAGAACGAAGCGTCCGAGTTGATTGCCCAACGCCTTCACGGATTCTGTCTTACCAGTACCAGCTGGGCCGAAAGGCGAACCTCCCAAACGGGACTCCAGAGCCTGGGTCATTGTCAAGTAGCAACGGTCGGTCAATGGAGTCTGTACCAGGCGATCTTGGACACCTAGATATTCAAAGCCGTAGTAGAAGCGAGCGTTCGCCATGTGGATCGTAAGTTGTTGAAGAACCTGCAGAAATACAAGCAATGTGTGTTAAGAAATCTTATATCGCTGAACCGACAATCCGACTTACCTCCGTTTGGCGGGGATCAAAGTAGAATCTCATCTCACAGAGCCATTGGAATGACTTTGGGTTGTTGACACCGTTCGCGATGAGGCGACGTGTTACTGTTCTCTTGTGGACAAACTCGTTGATCTGCAAGCAAAACAAAAATTATACTATACGAATTTTCCTCCAGTATGTAGTGTATCCTTACCAAATGCTCCAACTTTCTGCGCCTCAATGGTGGCTGTTCCTGCAGCACAGAGTCAGCCAGAACATTCAGAGTCGCCTCGACTGTGGTCAAAACTCGATTCAACGGCTTTGCGTTGCTGTTCTCCGACGCCTGCTGCAGAGCCGCCTCCACATCTTCAGACCACAAAATCTGAGCGGCCAACACGACAATCTGAGCTTGATAACCATCGCACCATTCCATGTACTTTTGAGAGTCAATATTGCCATCTCTAAACTGTTTTATATCCTGAACCGCCTGAGCCAAATATGAGGCCAATGTGAATCGCATTTGCTTCTCGACCAAACTGAGCCATTCGTTGATCTTTGGATGCTCCACAGTCGACACCGGGTTGATGAACTTAACCTCTTCACCCTCTCGCGAGGCAATACCCAGGATAACTGTGTTGTCCTCATTTAGCAAGATGGCAGCGACACCGGCAAACATTTTCTTGAAATGCTTCTGCAGACGTGCAATGTTCTTACTGTTGCCAATGATCTCAAGCAGATCCTCATCGCCGACAAAGTAGAATCGTGGGAAGGAAGTACGTTCGCGTTCCAAGTACTCACCCAAGGCTTTCTGAATTTTTCCTAGCAGATCAGCCAGCCGTTCCAGCGATCTTTGTACAGCTGGGATGTTCAGTACGTCCATTACCTTCGGTGATTTGGTAACCTTCTTCATTAGACCGAGGAACTCCGAACTGATGCTTTGGAAACGTGATGTCTCCACTGGCAAGAGCGTCTTAATATCAGCACTGCCCGAAAAGATTCCCTCCAGATAGACCCAACGACGCTGGACATCAATCCAGACATCAAACAATGCATTGATTCGATTTAGCTTCTCCTCCCAAGTTAGGGCTTCCTCCTCAAAGACTTTGTAATATGGAGACAGTTTCATAGCGGCAACAGAGTTAATGTGCTCCTTAACCTTGTTGAACAAGTCATCCCAGCCACGAATGATGCGGCATTTGTTTTGATAGTTAATCAAATCCAGTTCATAGTTCTGCCAGGATTCACGTACTTGTTTCAAGAACTCTTCGAGAGCCATTTCACCCTGAGCCACCAGAATTATGTCCTTAACAATGTTTTCATTCTTCAACAAGTTCACATCCCACACTTGACCGAGAGTGAGGTCGGAAATAACCCAATTGACGCGCAGCTGTTTGGTTAACTGCTTCCAGTGACGTTCCTTAAGAGCATCAGACTTCAGTTCAACGATCAGCATGTTCACCTTGATGTAGCTCTGAATGAGTTTCTTAACGTACTCGTAGCTCTCGTACATGCGCAGGCGGGCTGGCAACTCCTTCAGCTGACTCATCATCGCCTCTAGATGTTGACGCAGCTTCCTTGGCTGCACAGACAACCACGGCTTCTCTCTGGTCTCGTCGATTTGAGTCCAAACCTTGGATAACTCACTCCAGACGCCGCGCAAGTCTTGCAGCTCCTCAAGGGCCACGTTCATGCGCTCGCTACTATTATTCGGAATTGCCGACTCCTGTAGTTCAAGGGCTTCCTTAGCCTTGGCGACGTTGTCGCGCTCCTCCTTCAACCGTGAGTACTTGCTCTCGAACATTTGCAACTGTTGTAGGGCGTCATCTGGGCGTGTTTTACCTCCAGTTGGTTTGTTCTTCTCCCAATCGTTGAGGAAGTCGACTGTTCTCGTCTCGACAGCCTTGTCCTCGGCGACAATCTTAGCCTGCAAGCTGGCCACCTGAGTCTGAATGGCGGTATCCTTGCGTTTGATGATCTCATTAAAGGCCGACCACTCGCCTTCTATGTTGTCCACATGCAGCCAACTGTTGGGGAACTGGAAACGTTGACGCTCCAGAATGCGTTGGGCTTCGCGGAACACCTCGACTTGTTTGTCCCACACAAGCATGTCTTTCTTGAGCGATTGCACGTATGTGATGAAGCACACCGCTTCCGAGGTGCTTGCCGCTTCTACACAAGACAAACGATTATAAAAACAATCCAGAACCAAGTCCAACCATCTTACCAATGCTCTGCATTTCCAAATCGCTGCGAGACTTCGAAACCTTTGTATGGAAGGTGGACATCTCGGTGCCAAGCAGAGTTCCGAATTTGCCAAGGGCCTCTTTGTGCCAAGAGTCGTACTTGAGCGTAACCTTCGCCTGTACCTTGGCGTAATCGATGATGATTGGGCCGTAAGCACGACGAGTGTCTGAAGTGTCAAAAGTAGTTCGAGATTTTCTAAAAGAAAAGGAACCCTCTTTACAAAGCAGAAACTTTAAATGACCTGTAGTGTACTCACTTGATATCATTCAAACATTTAATCCACAGATTTACATCTTCTCCCAAGCGACCATACAGAGTGTCAGCTTGCAAGTCCCACAAGCTCTGGTAGCGCAGCCATTCATCGACGTAGTACCTTACCTCGCTGATCTTGTCCTCAATGGACCCATAGGCATTCTCCAAGATTTTTCCCTCCGGTAACTTGGTCAACAAATTCCGATAAGTCTGAGAAACAGGCTTGTCCAAGCCCACTTGATAGCGAGAGCTCTGCAAGCGCACTTGAGACGTCACGATGGCTTGCCAAGCAAACAGTTGTTGCATGATCTGGAAGCGGGCCTCCTCAATCGACGGATACAAGTACATCTGCTGATTGGTTATGCGGATCTCATGGATTGCATTTTGTATCTGTAAAAACAACGCCTCATCATCATATATTCCGCCAAATGTAACCCCTTTAACCCACCTGCGGTTCGCCACCAAGTTTATGGGTCGGCTGAACTGGCGCATCAGTATCCATAGACAAGTCTACTTCCTTCTTATTGCCAGACAACGCATCAGTCCATGCATTGATACCAGCCTGCAGGCGATGAGCCAACTTCTTCTCGACCTCCTCGTCCAATCGCGTAACCCATACATTCAAATTTGAATATTGTCGCAATGAAAGATCGTCAACAGCATGCTGTATCTTGGCCAAAATATCAGCAAATGTCGCAGCACTGTATGGACATGTCTCCAGAGAACGCACATCTACATCGAGTTGTTCCTCGACAACCAGCAAATCTTCCACCTAAAATAATCCAAAGTCTTTATGTGAAATGCCTCCAAATGTGACTAAAGGCCAACCTTCTCTTGGAATTGTGTTACACACTCCGACAGCCGCTGTACATACGGATCCAATTTGTAGCTCTCCCAAACCAATGCAATACCTTCAGAGATGAGTGCGAGAACATCTTTGCGCAGTCCAGCTACAAGTGGAACAATACTTGCACGATCCTCAATCTAAACGAAAAAAGTTTGATTACAAATCTGAACTCAGCCAACACTGCACACACATTGAGAGCCACTGGTTGTATTTCAATGCAAAGGAAGAGAACAATTTTCTATCTAAAAGGGCAATGAGAATGCATGCATGTTCTTTTTGATTGCTACTAGCGTTTTGACTACCAAAGAAAATCAACTGAACGGAAGCGGGACATTTAAAAAAAAATTAATTTATATTATTTATTTTCTTGTTTTTTTCTCTCTTTTTTTTTTAATCTACCTTGAATACAGAATTTTGTGCTAAACTCCTATTATTTAGCTGCATGGAAAAAATATTTTGAAAAGTAATTTTTTGTTCTTACTTTTTGATTTCTTGCTTTATTAAATTACACAAAATTAAAAAAAAAATACATATTTAGTGTTTGGTGGGGTGAAAGGTGTTCTAAAACTCGATGTAATGATCATGTAAAGTTATTGTAAGGAATATGATTCGCAAGTGCGCTGGATTCGCTGCGATTTCGAGCTCAGGCAGCACGAAAGCAGAACAAAAGACTTTGTTAAACGCTGTAACTAAAAATGAGAACAACTATTGGATTTCTCTTATTGATTTAAGGAACGAATGTTATTCAAAATGCTCGGTAGATCTAGCTGGAGCACAAATTTTTTGCAGATTTCTAAATAAATCATGAAAATTCCTACCCACAATAAGCAAGATTTCAAAGCAGGAAGCTTTTTATCAAGCCTAAAGAACCAACATGTTGATTTTTGATTCTCATTTGTTGGTAAACAATATTAATAAATAAATAAATAAATAAATAGATGGCGAAAGAGGTCCGTATAGTCACCCTAGGGCTAGCTTTACACAACAATTCGTTTGTGAGATTTAATTTTTTGGGACGAATGGAAGGGACCTACAATTTTATGTCCGAACAGCTGAACTGAGAAGCTTTTTCATGACATTTTTACTCTCGGATGTTTGTCAGACGTTTGCCACAGGTGGCGCAGTGGAAAAACCTTAAGATGTAATTTGTGTTTTTTCGGGGATCGAACCTGTCTCGCACAGTAGTCCAGCACACTAACCACTGAGCCACTGCGCCCAGTGAGATTATAGATGAATATTCACAGGCGTTCATGTGAAATCTCCTCTTGCCAAAAAATTCATCGGCTTGAATGTAGATACGTAGATACTTCCTAGCAGTAGCTAAAATTGAACGTAGACTTCTTATATGTTTTGTTTATTCTGTTCTGTCCTGTCTTCTTCTGTGCTCTGTTTTTCAGGGCTTCACTCGGTCTCTGCTCACTTCTACCCCGCTTTTGCAAACGAGGTATGTAGTTATATCAGAAACTTTGAATTCTTCTATGGACTTAACCATATTTTATTCGGTCTCTTCTGCTTGTCCACAACATCACTCTCACCATAGACTTTCGCTCTACTTTGATCTAGTTGGTTGTTGATCTTTTCAACTACAAAATGCATCACGGTTGTCAACCTCTCTGTTGTATTCAATATAGGGGCCTACAGCTCGTCGCTTAGTTGGCGGAAGCTGGTCAATTGAAGGCGAATCTAAGTGCGGGTTCACAAGCTGGCAGTGGGGGCAAAATAATGCTTTTCCAGGAGGAATATTTACGGAGAATTGACTGTTAGAACTCAACTGAAGAAGGAATCTGATACAGGAGTATGCAATGCGAAATGGTAGTAATTCTTAAACATTTCAAATCGACAAAATTTCCAATCAGACGGCTCCCCAATTTAAGCGAACAATTTACACCCCTATCGTGGGTGGTAGTTACTCCTACTTTGTCTATGTCGCTCTTTAAAATGTTTTTCATGTTGGCTAGAGCTGCCCAGCTTAGTCCGATACAAGATTGAATTTCGTGGACGTCGTTATCTCTTGTTATGCATAGGGAGCTTCCATACCGAATGGAACAAAACGCCTTAACAAATAAAACTGATTTTCTGTGTGTTTTTGAAATTCAAATACACACATTTAAATACGCGTGCCCACACTGAATAAGGCAACACAAAGCATGAAATTGAAAACGTTTGGTTCTACTGCCTTATGTCAAACATTCCACGTGTGCTTATGGATTAACGTACACCGAAATAAGCAATAAATCATTTTAAGCAAAACAATCGAGTTACGCAAAGACACTATCAAAGAGTAGCGCCCACACCAAACTAGTCAAACAGGCAAAACCATATAAAACGCTTCAGTCATGCGAGCGACGACTATCGTTATTTATGTTTCATTCAATCATTTTCTGTGAAGTGCAGCATTAACTACGTTGATCATACATTTTGTTTTTGAGAAGTTGATGTTTGGACTGACAATTTGTTTAAGCTGCTCTAGGTTCTAGCATGATTTTAGTTTCACGTAGTTGAGAGTGCAATGAGTTTCCATAGTGTTGAAGGCATTTCAGAAATCGAATCAATTTAGGACCAGTAGCTAGTGGTTGTATTCAATCAATTTTTCAATTATGCAGTAATTTTCCCACTTTTAAGTGATCGTTTGATCTGAAACCAATCCTAAATCCAACTTGTACCTACGGTTGATATTCAATTTGTAACGATATCTTTTATATTGATCGGAAAAGGCTTATCGGTCTATAGTTATCCAAGTTTGTGGTATATATCTCCTCTTGTAGGATTAGGTAAATGAGTTTAGGCTATGCTCTATTTTATTATAGAGTTTCCTGCAAGACTGTTACGACCTGCTTTTATGGCATCTGCTACCACTTGATCCTTGCTTGGTGCCTTATTGGTTTTTATTATTATTATTATTATAAATTTATTAATACGTAATTAATTACAATATTAATTTATACAATAAATAGCGCTAGCTGCTAGGGCTTTCGGCTAGTCGTAAGGAACAATTTAAATTTAAATACAATTTTCAAACTTAATTTCTAGAATTAAACTATATACATCATTTATATTTTTTTCGTTGACTATGGTCAATAGTTCTAGGAGGCTTTTGTCGGAAATGGTTTTGCAGATTCGATCGATTTCTTCGCAGACAAGTAGGTGACTGATTGTGAATCTTGGCTTAGCGGTGCACAGCTGACAAAGTGGTGGTGGTTGTTTTGTGATGAGGTGTTCATGGGTTATGCTTGTGTGCCCCATCCTTAATCTGATATAGATTTTTATTTTCTTATGTGAAACATTTGTAGGGTACAAGGTCTTTTGAGCTTCTGGGTTGAATTTGGCGTAAATATTACGATAGTTGGTCCAATGTGTTTTCCTTTTGTATTTCCAGGTGGTCAGTAGGTAATTTTTTAGGTCTTTACGATTGTAGAAGTAGAACATTTTTAACGGTTCTTTTATTGCTGCTCATCCTCTTCGACTATTTACCTTGCCGTGGTGTGGATGCTTAGTAGGTACCTAATGATACCGGAGGGCGATTGCAGCAGGTATTCCCATACTGTAAGGTCTCCGGAGGAGGGTAGTCCGAAGCTAAAGGATAGTCAACCCAACTCCAGTGGTGGTGTGAGCGTTTATGCAAACCGTGCCGAGGGATGAAAGACTGCGGGTTTCAGTCAGTCGCTAACGAGCTCCTTCAGGTGCCTTGGCAGGGCCTGTCGTATTTAGCGCCTTACCCCAGCAGAACCGGCTATGTTGGGGCGGACCTTTCTTCACCGGCTTACTCGTGGGAATTACATGGATCTTCTTAACAAATCAAACAAAAACAAACAACAACTTCAAAAATCAGGACACATAGACGACGAAAAGGACAGCGTACCGACTAACACAACGAACTACAGGACAACAAACATCGACGACAACGAATCCCTGCTCCCATCGGATTCGGATTCCAAATCCATCGCGTCTGTTTCGGACGCGGAATTTGGTACTAAAGCCAAATCGGCTAGACGGGGAAAAAAGTACACCCCCAGCGCAAAAAAGTGTAAACAGCAACGCGCAGCTAGGCACAAATTGGCGGAAGTCCTGGCAAAGCCGGACAGTTCTTGGGATGAAAAGGATAGGGAGACCATCCGATGGGCGGGAGCGATACTAAACGAGGAGGAAAGTCAACCTGTTGCGGGAGGACTTCCTTCCTCTACCAGTAGCCGCAACCAACCGTCGGACAACAAACAAGGACAACGGCCCCCCCTCAACAGAACTGACCCGACAAACAAACCAACGACGAGTGCACCTGCTACAGGAGCACAGAACGTTCGTAGCAAACAGAGAAGTCCTACTGGTACGGGAGGACCCTCTGTGACAGCTGCCAAGAAGGACTTCACGTCCAAAAGACCAAGGCCAACTTCTTTGGAAGAAACTCCGATGACCTCAAAGAAGGCGAAGAATGCTGATGCGGCGCTCAGACCCTTCAATGAGGTCGTCAAAGACCATATGCTCTACGGCATCTGCGACAACAGTCACGACGAGGGCAAGATGAGTGGGGAGAACTGGTTGTTGCTCAAAGCGACCCTAGCCGGAGAGGTCCTCAAATTCTTGGACTCACATCCTTCGGCAGAGCCACCGTCCTTCATGGATGGTGGTTACTACACAAACGGGGTAAAACTCATTAAATGCAAAAATAGCAGCGCGATCGACTTTCTGAAAATAACGATCCCAAAGATTAGTCCCCTGTGGAAAGATGCTAAATTGCAGCTTCTGCACTGGAGCGACATTCCAGTTCGTCCAAAAGGACGCGTGTGGCTACCCCCGGGTCCCACCAAGGAAGCGGACATCCTAAGACTAATTCGTCTGCAGAACCCTGATCTCCCAGTGAGCAACTGGAAAATTATTAAAGCCGGTGAACCGGAAGAGAAAGGAAGGCTGGTCTCCTTTCTCATGAACAAAGAATCACTCGACCTGCTTAGTAAGAGGGGTTATCGCTTCTCCTACGGCATAGACGAGCTAGTCCTCCGAGTTCAGGAGAAGGACGAGAGACTCATGTCGGGCGTTGTATCCTCGCTAGGGGAACTTGGCCTGGACGCCGGGCCCGATGGTCCCTCGACCTCCTCCCAAGGAAAAGAAACCAGCCAGACGGAAGTCAGGCAGCCAGCTGTTACGGATGGCGCCACGACTAACGTGGAACCCTTGACGATAAACGTCAACAGCGAGCCATCATCTGATTCGGATGACGGCAACAAAACTGTGGTAGAGGCGTCTGTACCGGTCAGCAATGTTGCTACGACTAGTGCAGATTAACCTCCATCACTCCAAAATAGCTTCGGCTAATTTACTGCTCCGCCTGCAAACGGGTGGAGAAGACATCGTCCTTATCCAGGAACCGTGGGTTAACCTAAACGGCCACATACTTGGACTGAGGACAAAAAACTATGACTTACTCTTTATGAAAAACAAAGGTAAACCCAGATCCTGCATCTTGGCAAAGAAAAGTTTAAAAGCTCGTCTTATACCCAATTTCAGCGATCCAGATTTTGTCTGTGCAGAGCTAGACAGAGGCAGCAACGAGAAGCTGTGGATATCATCGGCATACATGCCTTATGACGACACAGGACCCGTTCCAGCAAACAACGTGCGTGGCACGATAGAAACGGCCGACAAGGGCTCTATTCCCCTGGTGGTGGGCGCAGATGCCAACGCTCACCACACCCTCTGGGGCAGCAGTGACATAAATAACAGAGGTGAGTGTCTTTTTGATTTTCTTATGACTACTAATCTCATATTGTGCAATAAAGGCTCAGAGCCTACTTTCATCAATAGCATTAGACAGGAGGTTTTAGACATTACCCTAGCTACTAACTCTCCCAAACTAAGAATCAACAATTGGTTGGTATCGAGAGATGTTTCATTCTCGGACCACCGATATATTCAATTCAGCATTGACTACCGTATGCCTCCAATCGTACCCTTTAGGAATCCTAGAAAAGTCAACTGGCAGGCATATAACTCACTTCTTACGCAGAAGCTTAACCAAGTACCCAATCAACCGAACTCACCATCAGATTTAGATTGCATGGTGGACAAAGTTACCAAATATATGAACGAAGCCTTCAGGAAAGCTTGCCCAGTCAGCAGGCACAAAACTGGGAATAAACCACCTTGGTGGAGCAACCACTTAGCAAATCTGCGAAAAGATAGTAGGAAATGTTTTAACTCGGCAAAGTCCTCTAGACTTCAAGAAGACTGGGACAAATACAAGAACAGTCTCCGGATTTACAAAGCTGAGATCATAAAAGCCCAACGAGACTCATGGAGATTATTCTGTGGTAACATAGAAACCAATAGTGACTCCAGTAGGCTAAGAAAAATTATCTCCAAATCACCAGATGTGCCCAGCTTCATTCAAAGATCGAACGGAGAATGGACCTCATCTACTGAAGAGACCTTAGATCTGGGGGTCTAGCACGTAACTTGATACAATCGAGTTCAGTCGATACAATCGAGCTCCGGCAGCACCTAATTTGTCTCAATCGAGGATAATCAATCGAGAATAATCGATTGAGACAAATTAGGTGCTGCCAGAGCTCGTTTGTATCGACTGAACTCGATTGTATCAAGTTACGTGCTAGACCCCCTGCTCATGAATACCCACTTTCCGGGTAATACCATAGACGTCAACCGGTCTACAGCAACCTATCACCTAGTCCAAGAAATACCGAAGGAGATAGTGAACACCCGTAATATAAACTGGGCCGTTCACAGTTTCCTTCCGTATAAGTCCCCTGGACCTGATAATATAACACCAGTGGAGATTCAAAAGGCCCTTGAAATATTGAACCCTTGGCTGGAAGTCATTTTCCGCTCATGCCTGACTTTCGGCTACACTCCAGTCTCATGGAAAAGGATCAAGGTGGTTTTCATACCAAAGAGCGGCAAGGCTTCCCATGTCTCTCCAAAGGATTTTAGGCCGATCAGTCTCTCTTCGTTTCTGTTAAAAACCCTTGAGAGACTCATCGACAACTTTATTCGAAAGAAACTAAAAGCAAACTCACTATCCAATTCCCAACACGCATATCGTAAGGGTTTCTCGGTAGAGACAGCTTTACACTCGCTAATAGGCAATATTGAAAAATCGCTCGCTAATAAGCAATTCTTGATGGTATCCTTTCTAGATATCGAAGGTGCCTTCAACAATGTCAAAACAGAGGCTATATCCAATGCACTCCGCAGACTGGAAGTTGATAACTGCCTACGCTTTTGGATAGAAAACATGCTAAACAGCAGAATGATTCTGTCCGAGCTGGGGGGCTATCAAACTAAGAGGTCAGTGTGCAGGGGCACACCCCAGGGAGGCGTACTTTCCCCACTACTTTGGATCTTAGTAGTGGACGAGGTATTAACAACTCTGGAAAATGTGGGGTGCAATGTTATAGCCTATGCGGACGACATCGCCATTGCTATTTCTGGCAAATTTCCTAATACCATAAGAGATCTTATGGAATCGGCTCTTAAAAAATTAGTAAAATGGACGGATACGGTTGGACTCGATGTCAACCCCTCCAAGACAGAACTAATACTCTTCACAAAGAAATACAAAATTCCTAATATAGCTCCACCTAAACTTAGAGATCAAGAGCTAAAATTCACAAAACACGCCAAATACCTAGGAATAATTCTAGACAGCAAACTTAGCTGGAAACTTAATATCCAGGAACGTGCAAAAAAGGCCACAATAGCCATGTATGCTTGCAAAAAAGCCTTAGGCCCTAGATGGGGTCTACAACCTAAAGTAACAAACTGGCTCTATACAGCGGTAGTCAGACCAATTCTTCTTTACGGTATCATGGTCTGGTGGCCAGCGCTAGAGAAAAAATGCAACATTAAATCTATAGAACGCATACAAAGATCTGCAAGCATATGCATCACAGGGGCCCTTAGGTCCACCCCAACGGCCGCTTTAGACACAATATTGCATCTTCTTCCCGTCGACATCTACGGGAAACTAGTTGCGTCTACAGCGGCTCTAAGACTCAGAGAGTCTCAAAAATGGACCAACTCTCCGGTTGGTCATATGGGCATCCTAGCCAATACAATTCCGAGCAAAACGGACTATATAATTCCTTTTGAAGATTTTAATATAAAGTACAGCACAAAAATCCCAAATCGATCCGAATGGGAGAACGGCAATATAAGCAGCAACTCCGCAATCGAAATCTATACAGATGGATCCAAAATGACGGAAGGCACGGGTGTGGGAGTCTTCTCCCGATCACCTGCTCTCAACCTCGCCTTACGCCTCCCCGACCACTGTAGCGTCTTTCAAGCGGAAATTATGGCCATTCGCGAAGCAGCACGCCGACTTGCCTTATATGAGATAGACGGGAAAGCTATCACTTTCTATATAGACAGTCAGGCAGCCATAAAAGCCTTGAATACACCAACAACCAGATCAAAGTTGGTAAAACAATGCCGGGAATCTCTTAACGAGATTGCGGATAGATGTTCAGTCACCCTGTGCTGGGTTCCAGGTCACAGTGACATTCCTGGCAACTGCAAGGCGGATGAATTAGCCAGACAAGGCAGCGGCCTCCATATAACTGATAACAGCGAAGAACCGCACGCTCCACTGCAATCAGTAAAAACCATGCTTCTCGAGGAAGCATTAAAAATCACCAACAATAGATGGAACAGTATTAACACCTGTATAACATCCAGACAAATCTGGCCAAAATTAGATGTCAGAAGAACTAAACAACTCCTTTGCATTAATAGAAGCAAAATTAGCTCCGTCGTAGGAATACTAACAGGACACTGTCTGATAGGTAGACATGCCCGCAGAATGGGAGTACCCTACAACGATTTCTGCAGAAGCTGCATGGACGAGGAGGAAGAGGAGACCACCATTCATCTCCTCTGCTCCTGCCCAGCTCTTGCCACCTTACGCATGGCCACCTTAGGGGCTTACTTCTTTGATGACCTGAGCGATTTGTCCCGTACCGATATCTGCGGCATCAGCAAGTTTGTTACAAAGTCGAATTGGCTACATTGATTATCAACAAACATCTCACCCATTTTTCGTCTGTTTCTGAAGACTAACCGCCAATGGGAAGTGCTGACCATGTCAGTAAATTTTCACCTTCACACGTCGAATCTTCAGACTCCGTCAGAGGAGACAGGCGGGGGGTTAGACTGTTTCGGTCACCCTTCGTCGCTCTCTCCTGCCGCAGTCTCTCTTATCTGATTGCATCAGCCACCCTCCTTATTAACGGACTGTCAGAGGCTACTAGCGGGGGGTTAGACTGTTTCGGTCACCCTCTATCTGTTCCTGAAGACTAACCGCCAAAGGGAAGAGCTGACCACGCCAGTCAAATTTTTACCTTCACACGTAGAACTTTCAGACTCCGTCAGAGGGGATAGGCAGAGGGTTAGACTGTTTCGGTCACCTTTTGTCGATTCCTCTTGCCGCAGTCTCTCTTATCTGATCTGCACCAGCCACCCTCCCTAGTAACGGACTGTCAGAGGCTACTAGCGGGGGTTAGACTGTTTCGGTCACCCTCTGTCTGTTTCTGAAGACTAACCGCCAACGGGAAGAGCTGACCACGCCAAGTCAAATTTTTACCTTCACACGTAGAACTTTCAGACTCCGTCAGAGGGATAGGCAAAGGGTTAGACTGTTTCGGTCACCTTTTGTCGATTCCTCCTGCCGCAGTCTTTCTTATCTGATCTATACCAGCCACTCTCCTTAGTAACGGACTGTCAGAGGAGACCAGCGGGGGGTTAGACTGTTTCGGTCACCCTCTGCCTGCTCTCTGAAGACTAACCGCCAAATGGAGGAGCTGATCACACCAACCAATCTCATCTCGATAGTTAGAGGACCCCGTCAGAGGCAATAGGCAGGGGGCAGGCCGTTACGGCTGCCCTCCATCTTGACCCGAAGACCGGGCCGTAGCCAGGTGATGCAAAATTTCAAAAGCTCCGACTGCCTCAGTCACTACCAAAAACCTCTCAACTAGGCAAGAAACCAAAATTCGCAAGTAGCAAAAGAATTCCCAGGGTAACGCCCGTTCTGGCCGCTTCCCTCTCCCCCCCCCCCCCCCCCTCTGTGGTATCACAATGGACCAAAAATATGGTCTAAGTGTGTCCCCTTTGGGACAGCCACCTTACCTAACCTAACCTTTATTGCTGCTTTTGCAGCAATATCTGCGTGTTCGTTACCTTTAATGCCACTGTGGCCTGGGATCCAAATAAGTTTTAGGTTGTTGTTTTTGGAAATTAGTTGGTCCCGAATGGATTCAACAATAGCTACGTTATTGCTAATGTTTTTAGCAGCAGTAAGCGGTGAAAGGCTATCTGTAAATATAACAACTTTTTTGTTGGTTGCTGCTTTGATGCCCTTTAGGATAGCAAAAGACTCAGCTGTGAAGATTGATGTGAAAGCTGGAAGGAGGCCCTTGGAGACAACTGATCCATTTTCGTCGACAACAGCAAAAGATGTTCCGTCAACTGTTTTTGAGGCATCGGTGAAGAGGAAACTGTATCCGCGTTCTTTATAATAAAAAGCAATCTCTGAGAACATAGCTCTATACATTTCGTCTCTTGTTGATGATTTTGGGTACTGGTTCAATTGGGTGTTGATGGCGTTTTTTGGTAGGTTCCAGGGCGGTTGTGATATCCTATTGTTGTTTTTGACCAAAATTGGTATGTCCAATTCCTTGGCTACAGTAATTGTTGAGGTGATGGATGATGGATATTTTTGTGTCTTTTTATGTTTTAGAATTTTTTTGACATCAGAGTGGATGGGCGTTAACGTTGGAGCGTTGACTTTTTGTATAAGTAGTGCCGTAAGATAACTAATTCTTTCGGTTATCTGGGGTAATCCAGCGTCGGTGAGAATATTAAGAATAGGAGTTGTTCGGAAGGCTCTCAAACTGGCTCTGATGGCTGCATGATATGGTGTAGAGATGAGTTGGATGGATGATTTCGAACATTTGCCATATATTGGGAGACCATAGTCAATTCTCGATAGAATAATGGATTTGATAACATTTATTAGAGTATTAACATTACAACAACTGTTTTTTGAGGAAAGGTATCTTATTATATTTACTCTAGGAATTAAATTTTTTCTTATGTGAATACAATGATTTTTAAAACTGTATTTAGAATCAAATGTAACACCGAGTATTTTTGTGGAATTTACATTGTTAATTGAAATATTTTTAAAAAGGACTGGAATGTATTTTTCGCAACTATATTTTTTACAAATGTGGAGTATGTTACATTTTTGGAGCGATATGTTGGCGCCTGAATGTTCCCCCCATTTTGAAAGGTCTTCAAGAATGGTCGTGAACATTTGTGCCAGCAGGGTTAGATCTTTGCATTTGGAGAAAATGATGAGATCGTCTGCATAGAGTGTGTGCTCAACTAGTTTATAATTATCAGTTAGTTGGCTTATTTCGTCGAAGGCTATTGTAAATAGGATAACCGAAAGTGGCGATCCTTGGGGTATGCCATTTTGCAGCTTGTGAATTGTTGAGTATGTATCGTTGGATTTGATACGAAAACTTCTGTTGGTAAGAAAAGATTTTACGTATTTGAAGATCTTTGGACCGATCTTCCATTTAATCAAGTTTTTCAGGATGATGTGTATGCCGATACGATCGAAAGCTTTTTCGAAATCAATTATAAAAATTGAAGCATGGTTTTTTTCAGACAGAGCTGAGGAGATAAATTGGTCCAAATGCAGTAAAGCATCTGAGGTACTTCTCCCTTTTTTAAAGCCAACTTGTCGGTTGTCAATAGTTTTGTTTTTTTCGAGGAACCAGTATAGTCGTCTGGATATTATTTTCTCTAATATTTTTGCCATGCAGGGGAGGAGAGATATTGGACGGTATCCAGAGACGGTAGATTTGTCTTTATCTGGTTTTGGTATTGGGACGATGGTGGCTACTTTCCATGCATGTGGGATAACTCCTCTATTAAGGATTTGATTAAATAATTTCAATAATCTTTCTTTTAAAGCTATGGGACTGTTTTTTAACATTGGGTAAGATATGCGGTCAAATCCGGGAGTTTTGCCTTTGACGGAGGCCAAGCAGCTTTCAAGTTCTGTAATGTTAATGTCGGATTCAATTAGGGATGCAGATGGACCAATGGCGTGAGATGGTAGTTGATTTGTTAACGTGAAGGTTTTGTCATTAATGAATTCGGGGTGAAAATTAGAGTCGTTTGCACAGTTTTCCCAGGTATTCGCAAAATGTTCGGCAATTTCCCTTGGACAAGTAATATGCTTTGTTTCGGTTTTGATTACAGTTATAGAGTGAGGTACGTAGCTACCTGTGATGGTTTTTATGTCCGCCCATAATTTTTGTGAGTTGGACTGTGGATTGATATTGGAGGTGAATTTTTCAAAACAGAGTATTTTTTGCGTTTTAACAGCTTTACGGAACATGGCGTTCGATTTTCGATAGGAAACAAGGTTATTGTTAGTTGGAAATTTTTTAAACTGTCGCCAAGCTGTTTGTTTTCCTTGGCGGAGGTTACTTATCTCTTGATTCCACCAGGGCACTGCTTTTTTGTAGGTTCTTGGTTTTGATTGAGGAATGGCCTCATTCGCAGCGCAGCGAATACATTTTTGAATGATAGCAGCTTCTCGGTTAATGTTTGGGGAGTGTAGTCTGAGTTCAAGTTGATTGGAAATTTTAGATTGGAATACATCCCAGCTCGCTTTGTCCAGAAGAAATTTATGTTGGGATTTTTTAGGGGTGGAGTTCAGTGCGAGTGTAATAGTTATGGGGAAATGGTCGCTGCCGTGAAGGTATTCGGAAATAGTCCATGTAGAGTAAGGGATGAGAGAGGGGGTAACAAGTGTTAAGTCGATGTGGGTGAATGATCTGTGCGTCGAGAAGTGGGTGGGGTGACCATTATTTAGGATTGCAAGTCCTGAGTTTGCGATGAAACTTTCAACTACTTTTCCGCGCTTATTGTAGGTGTCGGAACCCCATGAAGGGCTCCAGGCATTGAAATCACCTGTTAGAATGATTGGAGTACTTATGTCGCGTAAGATATTTTCGAGGTCGTTGCTTGTAAATTGTTGGTCTGGTGGTATATATAGAGAGATGACAGTTATTTTAATTTTTAAGGTTAATTCGATTGCTATGGCAGATATGTTGGAGTTGATGTTAAGAGGATATTGCGGAATTGACTTGTGAATGAGAAGACACGTGCCTTGTTTCGAAGCAGTGTTTGTGGGTAAATTGTGGAAATATGGTTCGTATTGTTTAGGTGAAATCGGTTGGAAATTGTGTTTGATGTGTGTTTCCTGTAGGGAAATAATAGATGGTTTGTGGTCATTAATAAGTAATTGCAACTCGTGGTAATTATTAAAATAACCTTTAAGATTCCACTGAAGAATCTTAAGTGGAGATTTGTTTGGTAAAAGAGGCCTTTGAACGATATAATTTGAGTTAGATTGCGAAAGGTAGGTGTTAGAAGAGTTGCGACTCTGCGCACCGGATGTTGAACCATCAAAACTTGGTGAAGAGTTTGGATGGTTCAATCCCCGAGTCGCAGAGTCGGGGGGGTGGGTATAAATTATGTTATTAGATGTGGTCATCATCATCAGATTGTGGGGGGTTTATGTAGTATTGATTTTTTTTGAAGAGGGATTGAGTGACAGCTGATAACGGTGAGTTTGATAGTGTTTTTGCATGGTCAATACTTGCTTTTGGAGAGTTGAGTGAATGTTGAATATGTGTGGTGGTATTTGATTTGTCTGCGTTTAGATTATTTTGTGAGAGAGAGAGGTTATTATTGGTTGTAATAGAATGATTGTTGGTTGGGTTTGGGTTGGTTGTGGAAGATTGAACAGTTGCATGGTTTGTGAGAGTGTTGATTGAATGTGCTATAGATTTGTCTGTGTCGGAGAGAGTGACAATGTTTTTGTTTGTAGTGGTAACATTTTGTTTGGAGATGTCGTTTGTATTGTTGTTTTGTTTGGTTGTTGGTGTTGATGCAATTGTACGAGATGTGGGGGGAATTAATTCGGGAATATTACTGTTAACAATATTGTTTCGGATTGGTACAGTTGGTTCTGTTTGCGTAGCATTTTTTGCCACTGCAGAATACGCTTCAGAAAGAATGGGAATTGGGTTATTTTCCTTATAAATTTGCTTGGCTTCCGCCATACTACATTTTTTAATAGTTTTTATTTTTAAGGTTTCTTTTGCTTGCAAGTACTTTTTACAAATTTTGGTGGATGAGGGGTGTTCTTCTGAACAATTTGCGCATGAAGTGCGTGTGCACTTATCGGGTGAGTGAGGTGGGAGGTTGCATGCTTCACAAGAAGCATTTCCCTTGCATCTCTTGGTGGTGTGTCCCAACAGTTGGCAGTTGCGGCAACGCATGGGGTTTGGATAATATTCTTCAACTTTGGCATTATACCATCCAATATTTACCGTATTTGGTGGGCGGAAAAGATCGAAGGTGAGAAGGATTAGACCAGTGGGGCGTTGATTGCCGTCCACGAACTTTTTAAATTTGAATACATCAGTCACTCCTTGAGGTTTCATTTCCTGAATGATTTCGGTTTCGGGGACGTTAATGAGGTATGGTGCATAAACTGTGCCTTTGGATGAATTGAGATTGGTATGAAGGGTAACCGAGATCGGGCAGAGGTTAGATAATGTTTTTTTGGCGAGGAAAAGGTCTGCAATTTTCTGAGATTTTGTAAGGATTAAAAGATTTCCATCACGTAATTGAGTTATGTATTCGTATGAACTACTAATGCCATCGATGGCTTTTTTTAATAAGAAGACACTAAAGGAGGAGAGGGGTTTTTCTTCAATTGTTGAGGAGATGGTAATGAATTTGGGGTTAGTGGTTGATAAACTTGTTGGAATTATAGTGTTGTAGTCGATTGGAGATATGTTGAGTTTTTTTCTTTTTTTATTGTTGGGCTCGGTAAGCGGATCTATGTCGAGTCCGCTAAACCGATTGCCCGAAAGAACACGTGGCCCCGGGGCCATGGCGATTTGGATTGCGTATCACTGTTTGCTAGTTTTTGCTTTTCACTCACTAATATGCAAAAGGGAAACAAGGTTAAAGGGAAAAGAGGGTATAATAAACGTAAACGGGTACTATGACCGAAGAGAGATAATGCCACTAGAAAAAATACCGAGAGAGAACACAAGGAGAAGGAACGGTGTTACCGGCTCGGATGTCAGACGGTGACTGTGGTTTTTATTTCCTTTAAAAATCTTCTGATATTATTTCTGGCATTACCTGTGATGCATGCTCAGATTTAGCAGCTATTTTGTAAACGAATGTACAGTGTTGGGCATTCTATAGGGCGAATTATCATAAGGTATTCCATGCAAACAAAGTTGCTACTGCAATCTCCGTCATGAATATCAATACTCTAAAGTAGCATTGACTAAGCATTGTAAATGACCGAATAGGTATGGACTAGACGCGAACCCCCACTTCGAATGGAAAAATTGAATTTATAATAATATTTTCACTTCCACTCTTGATGGAATCATCTTAGAATGATCCTCAATTGCCTGCTCTAGCAGCATCAAGAGTAAAAAATGCAACTGTCAACCAATATAAAATACAAAATCATCTAAACCCTGGACAAAAATAATTTCACTGCAAAAATTTACCTCTGGTGGTGGCTTCAGTTTCCTTGTAACATCAGTTTATCTGAACAAAGTAAATGAATACTACTCTCCGTCTAAAAAGCATCACTTTCAGCCAATAATTTCGAAATTTTTCTTATCTAGTTTGAAGAAGCGTCTGAACTTTCGAGCGCTATAATTATGACATGCCACATTTTATTCCACAGACAAAACATTTAGCAATTCATGATCATTACACCGAGATAAACAAAAATTGTTTATGTGTCAAATTCAGTGTGAAAAGAAAAGGAAATAAACGTTTAACGAAAAACAAAACCAAGCACTTGGGTGCAGGTAATGATAAAAATGATGACCAATCCATATTATGACACAAAATAATGAAAAAGTGGTTAAGTACTATATTGTGTTACAGTTATGTGGTCGATTATGTGTAACAATAGTAAAATTGTAAAAAATCTTTAGAAAAATAAAATCAATTTAAAAAAAAAAAAAAACTACGGGACACTTTGACAACACATCGACTGCGTGAGACTCACCTTCTCCAAAGTGCGTTCGTATGTGCGGACACTTTCAATCAACGAAATGGCATATGGATAGATTTGATTGGCTTGATGGGCCTTGTTCACAATTGTCAATGGAACTCTGCAAGCGACACGATCTATAATGTCTGTTACAAATTATGTGGGAAAACAGTACCTGAATCCGAGATTCTTGATATTTCTGACTTCCTTGGAGAGAGTGATGATTTCGGGAAGGAAATTCACTCGCAATTTTAGGACGTTTCCGCGACCCGTACGAGAACGAGCCGACTCGATGGTGAAGATGCGTCCATTGATTCCAAAGTTCCGTTCTTGTACCTTCCTTGCCCAGTCTTGGAAGACCTCGGAAATGGATAGTTTGGCGCGGAAACTATCGCCATCTGCCTTCAACTTTTGACCATCAATGTGGGATTCCCAGCTCTTTCCGAGGACATCTTCGACGCGCTTGAGATACATTGTAAGTTGATTATCGATTTGACGCGCCCAGATGATGGAACCGGCTACTGGTGGTAAATCTCGGACTACTGACAGTCGGCACGACTTGCTTTGGGGATATTGAACCTGAAAACAGAGATCAAATTGTAATTTTGAACAAAAGCGCTATCCACTCACCTTGAACTTTTCATGCAAAGCCTCAATGTCGTCCTTTACTCGCTGAATAAGCTGAGTTTGATACTCCCGGATGGCGCCACGAATGTGAGGACGCACAAACAACGCGTTGAAACGCGAGAAGATTCTAAACATCTCGTTGGCATTCTTTGCTGTTCCCAATTGGTCACGAAGATGCGCTGTAATCCTTGTCTCGACGCGATCTGTAATTAATTTTAAATTCATTATTCCATTCGCGATGCGAGGAATAGAAACCTACCAATTCTTTCTTCATAACGCTTGACGGCAGCCTCCCAAGCTTCAGAACCTTCCTTGGTGATGTCCAAACAGTCCACTTCCTTGACATTCTCATATGCGAGATTTACCTCTTCGATGGCATTGGCATCGGCAGCCTCCAAGCTGTATGGTTGCTTGACCTCTGGTTGAGCATCGCCAGCAGCTGCGTTCTGTTGCTGCTTAGTGGGTCGCAGTACACGTAGAATGACAGTCCTCAACTGTTCGTGCTGACGACGGAACTTCCTCATGTGTTCCATGCGAGCCTGTAGCTTTTTGTGCGCTGGTGATACACGCCACACCATCTTTAAATGTTCGTCGCGCTTTTTCTTTACGATATCGCGCAACAAACCCTGCAGCTTGTCGTACTCATCATCCCAGCAGCTGAAGATCTCAAAGCACTGATTCATAACCCGCTCAAATTCATCGAACGGAATGTGCATCAGGCGTCGGGTGCCCAGCACTTTCAGCAATTGCTGACTGAGATCACGCGAAATTGCTTCGATCAGCTTCAAACAACGCTGGATAGGGTACTTCGTGTTACGCACTTTGCGCAGATGGGAAAATATCTGCTGCACGGCAGGACGAATCTTCTCCAACTCCGTTGCTGACAGCAGGTCGTTTATCGGAAAGTCCTTCATTAGGGGGTTGTAATCGGCGACCATGGCCAATGCCTGCTTCAATCCGGTGTCGGTGTCAAAGGACACAGTTGCGTGGAAGCGCTTGCCATGCTTCAGAATGTCCAAAGTCAAGGCAACCTCTGGGGACTCACGCTTCTCCTGAATCCGGTAGAGAGCCCTTTCCAAGTTCAGCCAGAATGAGATCTCTTGCAAGGCTGTACCAGATGATGGATCCCTATCCAGCTTCGTCACCTTCTTGATCTCTTTGATCCAACGATTCACACCGTTTTGCAGCTGATTGAGGAATGTCGAGTCATCCACTTTGTCGCCAAAGTCAGCCACCTTCGCTTTGCGATTTTCATCTGCACACTTTCGGATAACCGAAGCCACCGAACCATGAGCTGCGAGGGTAATCTCGGGGATGTCAATGTTCTGTTGCAAATGCAACAGTCCCATCTCCAACTCGGCGAGTTTCTTCTCAACAGACGGTGCCATCTTGTCACCATCGCGATCAGCGCGGCCAGACTCCTTAACGTAGCTCTTGAAGAATGGAGCCAAGGACTTGCTGATGAATGCATGGAGCGTCTCATAGGGGGATCCCTCAGAAAAATTTATCAATCGAAGTTGTGAATGAATTGATTTATCCGCCTCGATGACTGTACCGCGTTTGATGCAGGCTAGTGATGCCATTCGACTGTTGCTGAAGTGAACATCATTACTAATGTAGTAGGTCACCGACTCCTTTTCTTCTTCTCCCTCAACTGGTTGCTCATTTTCATCTTCTGGCAGAAAGAGAAAAACGCATCAAAACATTTCCATGACCACAAACAATATTATGTAAACATAAACAGTGCCGCAGCTGCGAGTTGTTTACACCGGCTTCGTGGTGCAAAGACCCTAGTCAGCTGACAAAAATAACAACAAAGCATGACGAGAAATTTTCGAGCAGTTTTCCGCGGAATGCAAGTCAAAAGAGAAACTTCAAAATCTAACCGGTTGTCAAACGGTGTGTCATCCGGATGGGATGACATCACCAAAGAGTAGATAGATGAAAGAAAACTGTATAACGAAATTCCAATTGGAAAAAATGGAGACAAAGTGGAGCCGCTTTATGTAAAACGCCTGCGAAGTTGAAATTGTAACTTTTTGGTATGCGAATCAAAACTAAATAATTTACACACCTACGAATATACAAGATATGCAACTAAAAAAATTATATTTTATTCAGAATGGGTTAGGTTAGGTCAGCTAGAAAATCGATAGCATCGACCAATGTCGGCCATCTTGGGCGTGTTAAATGAAAATTTCTTACCTTCAAGAAAAAATTATATTTTTACCTTTTAAACAATTCCTTTGAATGTACAATGCTTGCACTTGAGGATCACTTAGAAACTTCTTAATACAATCCTGATTAGCAGTATCTTCCAGAGCCACATTTAAGGCTGGTGGAACTACATCTTCCTCAGGCAATAGAATAGTCACAGCTTTGCGGATGTAATTTGCAAAAGCTCCATAATCCACTATGGTTACACTAACGGTGTCCACGGGAGCCTCTGTATTCTCCAGAGAATCTCCCATAATGGGTTTGATTGGTAAAAACCACACAAATCACTAGACAATAGTTTGTGAAAATTTTATACCTATTCAATTTATTGATTTTTTGCACAAGTAGAAATATTTTTTTTTTTTTTTTTTTGCGAACTCTTATTAGACACGTCTGCAATCGACCAACGAATAAATAAGAATGACGGTGAATCTGAATAGACGCGAAAATTTGCAAATGCATAGGAATTTTTAACATAGTGATGTGCTTTTTGGTAAATGGACAACTGAGTTTGTAATAGTTTTGCTAAGTCAGTTTAGTACATTTTATTTACGAATCTTTTTAAATCACAGAGGAAATTTCTATAAAAACTGATGGACCAACAGCCGTATTTATTAGGTTTCCTTAAAATGCCTCTGAGAGCTTGTTTAGTTAAACATCGCGTACGATTTACGCAACCTCTACGCTACTTTGCTGAAATTGTTATTTAGAAACATTTTTCCAATGGCCGTATTCACGAATCTAGTCAAGGTAAGTCGACTTGAATTGTCTGGATTCAAATTTACGTGAATGCGAAAACTAACTTGAATTGTCGGTATGTCACTTCTTGACAGTTGTGATTTTTTTTTGTTTTTTATAGACGTCAGCAGCAATGAAAAAAGAAGAATATTTCCTTGCCTTAAATAAAATCCTCAAGAAAACTCAAGTTTCAAGTTTAATAAATAAAATTACAATATTATAACATGGAAGCAAATGAGAAAAAAGTTAGATCGCTCACAGAAGAATCTCTGAAAAGAAAAGAAAGACTAAAGCGGCTGAGAAGTCTTGCTGATAAAACCGATAAATCAACGCCCGAAACTCAAGAGTTATCAGTAATGTGATCTTTCCCTTACCTCTAATCAAAATTAATGTATTCTCTAATCTTGCAGGCCAGTTTTCCGCAGATATAGGCCGCACGATGAAAATATCAGCGAGAATATTCTCGAACAGGGACCAACGGGTGAAATCGAAAAAGAAGTCGAAACACAGCTACAGTTCCTCAAAACTCCCATGTCATTGATGAAATAGACATTGCAAACCTTGATCCACGTAAACCAGATCGGGAACTTAAACGTGATGTTTCCAAGAAATTAGAAAAGCTCGAGCGACGCACACAAAAGGCAACCGCCGAACTCATTCGCGAGCGACTAAAAAAAATCAAGATCTATCGCAGGTGTCGCGGGATCAAGTCGAAAGAAGACTCGGAAGTTGACTAGTTTTGTGTTTATTTTTCTTTTTTTGTACACAATTGTAAGACTAAATATAATAAATTACAAGTAACAAGGATTCCTCTAGGTCTATCGAATTGTTGTTCTTCCAGGAATGTTCTCTTTATTCGCCGATGAAATTTTCTTACCTAGGGCAGTGATTTCTACGAAAGAAAAATATTATTACAACGCCGAAGTGGTAATACAATACATACTCTGACTATATTTGGTTTCAATCGAGTCTGCAAATTCTTTCATGGACTGCAGTTGTAAGGGTATATCCTTGCGGAGGGCTTCGATTGCGATTTGTCTTTTTCTTTGATAGCTGTCTCTTGGTGGAGGGCTACTTCAGTACGCCACCCTATCGTCTTCTTAAGTTTTGCAAGCTCGTGCGATTGCTTGCCTATGATTTCGTTTGCTATAGAAATCTTCTCAGTAGTGATTTCAAGGGCATGTCGCTTGGTTTGACAAATCTTCATTTCCGCTTCCAACTAGGCTATCAAGTCAGACTGAGTGCATAATTGGTTAATGGATGAACTAGAACATTGAATAGAGGGGTAACGTACCTTCATTTTATCGTATTTCTTAATTTTATCCTGCAACTCGTGAATATGTTTCCGTGAGCCATTTATACGCATCTCATTCTTACGCTCCAGATTTTTTAGGGCATGCTATATCAGAATATCTTTGCTTTGAATTAGGTCAACATCTAATAAACTTCTTTGGCAGTCTTGCAGTATTTTGATTAAATTCTCAACAAAACCGCCGAATGTTACATGCAGCGATTGATCTTGTTTGAGTTTGTGGAAGGAATTTGTATCGACAGTGAAAATATACATTCTCCGATGGTCTGCTTTTTTAGTTATCCTTAGTTGCTGAAAAATTATTTTATTAGATTTAGGAAAATTAACATAGGAATTTAGGTAGCCTACAATTTGACCCTTTGAAGTCGATTTTTTCGGCATAAACAAAGCATTGCTTTTTGAATTTCATGCAGATTCACAATATTAGGATGGTTTAGCTGGCGAAGAATTTTAATTTCACGCACAACAGTGAT
Source organism: Cheilosia scutellata (assembly GCA_955612985.1). NCBI lineage: Eukaryota > Metazoa > Arthropoda > Insecta > Diptera > Syrphidae > Cheilosia > Cheilosia scutellata. The sequence continues at coordinate 18,689,232 of OY015311.1, forward strand.
GGGGAAACCCTCCTTTTCATGTTCGAGTCGCACCTTTCTCAGAGCCACCAGCTCGGATGTGCGGTTATCGCGGGCTTTGTAGACCTAAAAAGTAACACGGTTAGACAATATCTGTTTGGAAGACGATGAAAACAGTTTCTTACCTGCCCATAATTTGTGCTATCATTTCTAAAACGTCCACACATCGTTCACCCCAATCGCGGACGTTACTTCGGGAATCTCGCCGATTGAGGATAACTGGGCGACCAGTTCTTTCCACCACTTCATACTTTCCGGCACCCAGACTCTTGCTTGTATTGGGCGCGGGTGGTTTTGTCATATTTTTTCGGGCTGTATGCTTTCTTTTAGGTAATAATAATCCAAATCTATGGATACAAAAATAGAATGGATAGCCTTAATAGTTTTCCAACAAGACGTGTGAAAGTACATTTGCCATATCTCCTGGTATCAAGCAAAAAAAAATTCACTTTCACACGTCCTGTTGGAAAACTATAAAAGCTATCGCCTTGAATTTGGTATCCCTAGATTCGGATTAGTATTACCTAAAAGATAGCATATATCTTGAAGTGGTTCACGCATTAGTTTTAAATTCCAAGTCACTTCTCTATAATAGTGCAACTTTTCTTGTACAATAAAACGGAATACACTTGAGCTTCAAAATTCCTACCGAGCAGCCAATACTTCAAGATTATGTTATCTTTTAGCTAATACAGTCAAACTTCCATAACTCGAACTTCTTTAAGTCGAATTTCTCTATTACTCGAAGTTTTATTGAGGACTTTGCTCTTTCAACGTTTCAACTTTTGGCCTCCAGAACTCGAAGTTTCTATAACTCGAATTTATTTTCTTTCATTTTGAGAGTTCGACTTATGGAAGTTCCACTGTACTTATCCGAATCTAGGGATACCAAATTCAAGGCGATAGCCTTTATAGTTTTCCAACAGGACGTGTGAAAGTATCACATTTGCCACATTATCCTGGTATGAAACAAAAATAATTGTTCACTTTCACACGTCCTATTGGAAAACTATAAAGGCTATCGCCTTGAATTTGGTATCCCTAGATTCGGATTTGTATTACCTAAAAGATAACATATATCTTGAGCTATTCACTGCACGGCACGAAATTTGTATTTACTTTTTAACTAAATATTCCCGAATTAAAACAAAACTTTTAATACTTCACGACAGGGCGAACCGAAATGTCAAACACAAATGTTGCTACAATTAGACGTCAACTTACTAGTAAGTCGAGAAATTCTTGACTAGATTGGTCGGTGTTGCGGACATAGACGTCAACTGAGAAAACTGGTCACGTGACCAGTTTTGCCCAATGAAAACTTAGCAACATGAATTTTGAGAGCTGTCAGACTTAGTAAACTAGATTTGTGAATGCGGCCAATGTTGATTTACTAATCAGGGTTCGTGTCCAGATAAGGAGAAATATACGAGAAACTATTGCAGAAAATACAGAAAACTAGTACTTTCTTCTACTGTTTTCTGACAGCTTTTTTTGTGTAAATAAAAATATTTTAATGTAAATTTCGCTTAGAAAATCCGTGCCTGCAAGTAACTCAGCGCTATGTTGCTCATCCTGCCCTTATAAAGATAAAAAAGAAGAAGAAAACAAATAGGTATCATTATACGATTATACCGGATAACAATTTATTCGGTATTTTGTAAACAATTTTTCCATGGCACACACACAAAACTATATTTTTTAATCCAATTTTGAGTCATGGATGAGGAACACCAAAAAAATTGAGCTGAAATGAAAGTTTTTAAAGGAAATGCGCATCAAAACAAAAAGAAAAACATCACCAGCACGAAAGAAACAAATTGCTGCATTAATTGAACAAGATTTTCATTCTTTTCAAATAGAAAATATAATCAGATTTTTCGGACTACAACGCGAAAAACTATAAATTAAAAGCAGTGAACACATAGGTCTATTTAAAAGAATACTCGGTCGAAATAAATGAACGTATACGTTTATTTGCAAATTTGTACGTTGTAGACGGCGACTCTACTGAGTTAGGTAGCTGGTGCAGTGTGCATGCCATAAACAGAGAAACTATTTTATACGCTTGATGTCAACGAACAGTACATTAAGCGTATTTTTTTGAGAATCTATAGCTATCTATAGCTCACTTTTACTTTTACATTAAAAACTGTTATACTCACTTTTGGTTATGTTATACTCACTTTTGGTTTTACATGTAAAATTGTTATACTCACTTCCCAAAAAAATACGCCTATTACAGAAATTTCCGTCATCTCTGCCATTGGGAATGTATCACACCGGTTTGGAAGAGCCTTTATTCTTGATATTTTCCATAATCTTTTAATTAACACTTAGGTCTTCCGCACACGGCTCGTATCGTCATCGTCACATCATGAATTTTCCGTGCAGCTACGTTAACGATACGCGTATTAAACCGCACACGACGCAATTTCCAATCGTCAAAATACAAAGCTACAAGATGTCGCCTGACATTCGTATGCCTCTCGTACATCGCAGCGCATACGCTACGATGACGATACGAGCCGTGTGCGGAAGGCTGGCTGATCCTATTGTAGTGGCATCCTCCACTCAACGATTAAGTTTAAGTGCTCCAAAAAAGCAAAAAAATATTTTTTCGCTTGCATTTTACCATTGAGTATTTATACATAGAGGAATCATCATTTTGAAAAGTAAGTTTCAAATTTACCTCGCGTGGAGCGCTGCAATCGTTTAAGCTTCTTTTTTTACGGACTTGAGTGAAGAATTATGAAAGCAAAAATACAACTCAACACAGAAGAAGAACAAAGAAGGACTGGCAGGCAGTGTGCACTGTTGGACAGATACAGTCATCTGTCGATTGAGTAGGTAGCATTTTTTTTTTCGTTTATGTTGTATAACCAGACTCAAATCCTCGCGATCTCGCCAACCGATTCATTTTTTTTAGTATGCGGTGATGATGGGGGATGAGTATGCGTTGGATCTGGAACTGGTTTTGCATATGGATGTGCATATGGATGTGCAAGTGGATATCTTTTCTTTCATGGAGTGGAATTTTTTCTGTATTTCTATTTTGATGTTTGCTTTGGTCATTCACTCATTCAGTTTTCAGTACGCAAATTGGCCTTGGATCGTTAGGACGTATGGGCATGCAGATTTTTTTTCTTTTTAATAGGAATAGGAATAAAAATTGGGGAATTTGATTAATTTAAGAATGAGTTCCATCCCCTGTTCTTACTGGAACTGTTTTTATATAATTATATGTATACGCCAGGGTGCTCTAAATCTTTTTTTGGATTGCCCTTTAGTAGTGCCAGATTTGTTTGGATAAAGCATTCTGGAAATGTTTCACTGCACAATGGTAAAGTTGTAATTAAATTTTGCGAAAAACATTTTCCAGCATCAAAAATTTCTGTAAAAGGCACAAAAAACTGTAAAACAAAATAATATAAACACATCCTGCTCGCCGGGATTAACAGAATCGTTTATAGAAGAAAATGTGCCATCATTAATTCATATATATCTCCATTTATAGATGACAACCACTTGTCCCTGGAAGGGAATCACCCTCCTCCAGGTCCAGAGATAAAAAATGAATTTTAATTATGGGGTGGTCTTATGTATATAAGACCACATTCCAGGCTGAAGTCCTTGCCATTAACCACTGCCCTAGAATAAATTTAAGTTCTAATACACGTGGTAAAACTATATTTATCTTCTCAGACAGCCAGGTTGCGCTTAAAGCTCCGTTATAAAATCGAAGCTGGTTTTGGAAATTTATATGGTCATCCACGAATTTGCAAAGAAAAACTCATCCTACACTGGATTCCAGCCCACAGTGGCTTTACTGGTAACGAAACAGCTGACTCACTGGCTAAAGTCGGCGCGACAATGCCACATGTCGGACCTGAGCCTTTCTATGGTGTCAGTAAGGGAATGATTACTGGACATGGTCTTATGAAAAAACACCTTCACCGAATTGGGTTCTTAAGAGTTATGAATCCTCTCTTCATGGAATGTCCGGCTCCGGCTGTCTTCCGTCTTAGAAAGAAAGTCATTGGCGAAGAAATCGTCACTACAGCAAAACTTACTGACCTACCGCCAGAGAAGATTCTTATCTTCCTGACTGTCTCCGGAGTCAAAAGATGGCTCTAGGACCCCACCAGGGAAGGCACAATACACTCCTCTCCAGTCCAGTGCCTGGGCCGATAAACGCTCTGCCCACTTTTTTTAATCTAATCTAATCCATGTATATTTCCTTAACCACACCACACCAAATCAAAATAAAATTATTACAACGACCCCGAAGGTAATATCATTGCATATATGTAAGTATTAAAGAACTTAGGATTTTGCTTTTTCAATACAAATGTAAAATTTCATAATATTGTGTATTTGATGTGAGGCTACTTCTTGTCACACTTCTTCATATTAAATAAAAAGGATAAAAAGACTAAAAAAATTGAGAACATATAAAATTCTCCCTTTCCTATATTTCCTTTTTCTACTTGAGCGTTTTGCTCACTTTGAGTGTTTTTCCGCAAATGGACATGCAGGCGACATCTTGTGAGGTAAAATTGAAACATTCTTGATTCCTCTATGTATAAATACTCAATGATTTTACTGATAGCTATAATTGAAGCCATAACCGCATGCAAGCACTCTCTCACACATACACATCGTACATATCAAATCAACTAAATTAAATCATGAATTTGTACCTTTTTAGTTTATGTTAGAATAAGTATAAGTCTAGTCAGTAAGAGAAGTGATCTGAATCAATAAAGACCAAAACTACAAACCAATTTCACCACAGAGTCTCTTGCCTTTAATTGCTTGTTCTCGTCTATTTCAGTCTATTTGCGGCGTACAAATCATTGTGCATGTCCAAGTACCATTTGGTGACCCCGATTCCGACAAATTATCGCAAATTTACATAATTTTGAAAATAAAATTAATTGCTTATTGGTGATTATTTTTACAAAATATAAAAATTTGTCTAGAGAACAATAAAAAGTTAACATAAATGTGTAATATATTCAATTAAACATTAAAAGAGCTCATTATGAAATCATAAATGATAATTGTAGTGTTAAAAACAATATATTTTTGAACTAAATATAATATAGTGTCAACATAAAAGACTTGAAGAAAACAACCATTATAAAACGTACATACTCATATTGGTTCAACGCATTGCAAATACAAAAAACACTGAAAACTATAGTATCATTTTAATATAATGAGGATCTAATGGAAGGCCTGTTTACGGATGTTCGCTTCTTTGTATCCCTTCAACATTAAACGCTGCAACAAGAAGACATTTTGTTGATTGTCCTGTAACCGTTAGACAAATTTGAATTAAGAACTTAGCAAACAAACTCCAAATTTTTGTTTGACAGCAGCGAACGCATATATTCTTACCTATGGCAGCAAGCTAATGGATTTGGGTCTAGGCTTTCGTCGCAATTTTAAGTTCAATTTTACTGTGGCAAAGGTCAATAGACCGATTATAGGTGCAGATTTTTTTATATAAATTCCGTATATAAATTCGAAGGACTATGTTATTCGAAGGAATATGTTATTCGCTAGTTTGTAGAACTCGGCTTATTGATGTGGATTGCGAATTTTGACAATTCGCGGATAGTGTGCTTTCGTTCGCGGCAAAAAGTTTGGAAAACGAAATTTCTTTATTTGAACTTTTTATAAACTTGATTTCTTAATACAGCTGATGGCTGAAATTCGCGAACTACCGCGACCTAGAAAAGTGTTCATGTGAACGGACTGTCAAAACTTGCGAATATTCGTTCGTTCGTAGATAGTTGGTCGCTCTTGCATGCGTGAATGGTCCTTTAGGTATTGGCCCAGGGGCATTCCTGTATGTCGCCTCCCATACAAACATAAACAATCAAAATCTTAAATCCCGGGATATTTATCTTCTATGGTGTGAAATTCGATGACGTCAGATATAACACGATAACCACTGGGGCGTTTTTCAGTCATACAGTCGGCAAGTTCCTGAAATAAGTCGGCATTTCAATGAAAGTTACCCCGCCAAGGGTCGAACCCTCGCTACGCCCCTATATATGATGACATTATTATCTATTAATGAAAAGGAACACAGGAAACACTTGCAGTTAACATTACACTTAAGAGGTTATCGAAGTTTGGGCCAACAATTAAGTCGTCAAAGTGTGTTTTTATGTTACACTATTTCCAGAGATGGCATATCCTCCCTTCAGGAAGCAGGGTTAATGCTAAGGAACTTAGACAGCCCACTTCAATCAAATGGACTCAAAGATTTATTTGCATGGTAGTTTATCACCATCGATTTCTGCAAAATCTTGCTGGTCCAGTGATTGCCAAACAAATTTTGAGAAAATTAAGCTAATAATGGCAACTGCCACCTTTATGTACCATTAAGTATTAATATGCATCTAATTCTGCTGTAGGGCCAGTTCTCCAACAATATTTCAACAAAAATGTTGGCAACCCCTGGCAGTTTTCTCTAACAAAATTTCTACGTCTGAAGTAAAGTGCTCAGCATTCGATCGCGATCGCGAACTTTTGTCTATTTACATATTTGGCAATTAAGCATTTTAGGTTATTTGTTGGGGGACCATATAGACTCTCACTACGGCTATAGGGTCAAAAAAGTCAAAGTCCGAGGCAAACCCGCCATCTGGAATAATTCATTGCTCAATTCAATTATAAGATATATCACATTAGCGGATAGCATGTTGTAGTCGATTTTCTTTCGCGCCTGTATGAAAATTCGTCATCATTGCTGATATCGATTACCTGATTACATGATGAGAGGAGAAATCCTATGAACAAATCAGGTACAGTGTATTTAAACAATAAATGAACAAAATTAATAATTAGATATAATTCGACCACTTCCACTATCAATATCAAATATCTGTAACATCATTTAAGTAGATTAAATAAGCTATTAGGATTAACACCGTCGTGCTAATTGAACGTCAAATTGTAGTTAGAGTGCAGCAATATTTAAGTACTTCTTATATTAACTTTAAGAATTATGTTCTTCGGGCAATCTCTTTTGCAGACAGTAGTTGTGCTTGTGATCGCATCACAGGAGAGTTCGATCTTTGAATATTGATACCAGCGCCGATAGTCAAAAAAATTCGGTAACCGTTCGAGGACAAAGCAGCTTGTGCTAGTAAAATTGAGACAGAATCAAACATTTCCCTTAACCACAACGGAAATGTCTGTACTTAACTATAATGCGTTGAGCTTTGTTAGCCTTTTAATTGTTCAATTAGTTTTGCTGGCTTTATTTTGGATTTTTGTGCGCTACGATGAAGTAACTCTGCCATCCACCAAGGTAGAAACTGGCAATAGAACGGATTCAACTGGAAACGACGATGAAGGAAATACTTCCAAATATCCCTGTAAGTGTTAATTAATTTCAGGATAATGTTAAGATTATTGAACATCCAATAGTTGTTATACTATTATGAAATTTCTTATATACCTGCAAAAGTCAAGGCGAAATAGTTAAACACGTTTAAAATAGTTCATTTCGTGTGGAATTTAGAAATTAGTACACGCGAATCGTTTCATATGATGTCTGGATGCTGACGCGTGATTTAATTTGTTAGACATTTGTTAATAACTTGGCCAAATTGGCAAATACACGTTTAGCTGTATACCTACATTATTTAATAGTCTTGATTTGAATGGTAACTATAATGTGAAGTGAAACAGTTGTACTTTAAGCGCTTGTTATCACATAAACCTTCTTACGCTACGGACGGAGTGCATGCGAAAAGCTAAAGCTAATGTTTGACAGATAAAAGATAATAATCTTTGTCGTGTAGTAGCCAGTATAGTATAGTATAGTATAGTAGCCGTCGTGTAGTTAGCCATCTTGCTAAAAAACTTCACAGTTTTTTAGCAAGAAGTTCAAGCTAAATGCAGTTGTCAATATATTAAGATTTTTATGACATTCTAAAGTATTCAGCAAATTTTAGGGATGTCTTTGTATCTAAATCTTCGTGATTTCGATGTCTGCCAGGATTACAAACAAAAGAATTAAAGCTGCGGCAGAAAAGTGGGCGCAGTAGCGCAGTGGTTAGTGTGCTGGACTACAGTGCGAGGGATTCCAGGTTCGATCCCCGGAAAAACACAAATTCATCTTGGTTTTTTCTACTGCGCCACCTCTTGCGAACGTCTGACAAACATCCGAGAGTATGACTGTCCTGAAAAAGCTTATCAATTCAGCCGTTCGGACTCGTTGTTGTTGTAGGTCCCTTCCGTTCGACCTAAAAATAGAAACTCACACAAATGAATGGTTGCGAGAAGCTAGGCCTAGGGTGTCTAGTCTACCCGCTGTTGCGCGCATATTTATTTATTTAGAGAAGCCTCCGTATATCTATGTAATTTTAAGCAAATAACTTGCAAGAATTTGTGTCTTAATATGGCGCCCAACGATGGAAATTTTATAAAATAAAATTAATAGTTAGCTGCACTGATGGTTATCCTTCTAGTTTCTCACAGTCATTCCTTTCAGTCATTCTAAATCGTTTGCTAAAAACAGTGCTCTTCTGTGTAAATAAATTTGATTAGATGTATAGCAAATGTTTAACTCCACTCTTCACATCTAATCCACATTCGAATTAATTTTTTACTTTACAGACTTCCAGGATGTTCACGTCATGATTTTTGTTGGTATAGCTTTCCTAATGACTTTCCTTCGCAAGTACGGTTATAGTGCAACAGGTTATACGCTATTGCTTGCCGCAATAACTGCTCAGTGGACAATACTCGTGAAGGGTTTCTTTCACATGGAATCCGGTTACATAAAGTAAAGGGCAGTGTAATAATTATATTTTATTAATAGCATTTTTGTTTTCTTCTTTCAAGGTTATCACTTAACAGTCTTATTGATGCAGACTTTGCGGCAGCAACACCTCTAATCAGTATGGGGGTAGTATTTGGACGTACTTCACCGATGCAATTACTTTTTATGGTGCTTACTGAAGTTCCATTTTTCGCATTAAACCTCTTCATCCAGTCGGATATTCTAAGTGTAAGTATGGTTATGCTTGTAGCTAAGGGAGGTCCACAACAGGATTTATTTCAAGCGGCTGACAGATTCTTCCAATGCACTTCGTTGCCTTCGATACATTTATTTTTAAATTTTTTTGTATTTTATTACCCATCGTCATCTTTACGCACAAAACCAAACAACAGTTTCTTCCTACTGTCAGTTATCATTATGTTGCGTTAAGCTAGATGTCATTTATTTAACAATTTCATTCAATATTACAGGTAGCCGATGTTGGCGGATCCTTTACAGTTCACGCATTCGGTGCATACTTTGGATTAGGTGTCAGTTTGATGATGCGATCTAGCAAATTTCAAAATAATGTAAACAACAACGGGGAATCGAATTACAGATCAGATATATTCGCCATGATTGGTACTCTTTTCTTGTGGGTGTACTGGCCTAGCTTTAATTCTGTTGTAGCTGTAGGACGCGGTGCTCAAGAACGTGCAATTGTAAACACTTACCTGTCATTAGCATCAGCAACAGGTAAGATTAGAATTGTTACCACTCTATCCAGTCGTCTATTTATGTTGAAGTTTCTCATGTTCTCATTTTTAGTCATGGTCTATATTCAAACTAGGCTTAATTAAGTATGTAATTTATCTATGGTTGTGATCATGACAAATAACTTACGTTCTTGAGATTGTACTAGAAGAAATGTTAAAATTTCTAAAATAGACCAACTTCTCTTCTTTTAGTCACTACATTTGCTATGTCCGCACTTGTGAACAAAGACAATAAATTGAGCATGTCTCATGTACAAAACTCAACTTTAGCCGGAGGTGTCGCTGTAGGTGCGGTTTGTAATATGCTAATAGGCTCACATGGCGCTGTATTACTTGGAATCATTTGTGGTGCTGTATCTGTCCTTGGTTACCAGTACCTAACTGTGAGTTAAATATTTCAGAGCAATTTACTCTTCTTCTAAGCCGTTTATTCCTTTTCAGCCGGCAATCACAGAAAAGTTTCGTATACATGATACGTGCGGTGTGCATAATTTACACGGTATGCCAGCGCTCATATCGGCGATTGCTTCAGCTATTTATGCCTGCTTGGTTACACGCGATGCTTATAAGGATTCAATGGTGGAGATATTCCCCGCGATGGCAGACGAAAGTGATATGACTTCAAATTCCACTCAATTTCTTGGTGTATGTAGAACGTTAATTTATGTACATATTTGCATTATATTCAATACATACTTAATAATTTTAGGGCTTTGGAAGGACGCCACTGGAACAGGGTGGCTATCAGATGATTGGAATTGTTGTAACCATTCTGCTGGCATTAGTTGGGGGGATATTTGCAGGTAGATGGATATAACATAAAATCGGTTTACGAAAACTTTTTCTCTTTGCAGGTATATTTTTGAAAGTAGCATGTATTAGAAAACTATCAGAGGAACACCATTATCTGGACGAATTTTATTGGGAAGTCAGTCGAAAAGATAATGATGAGACCTATTGAAAAGGAAATGTCTCGATGGAAGAATTTTTAATTTGGGCACAGCGCTACAATCCATTAAACACAAGGGACAATAGGCACCACGAAGAACAAACTGAAACACTTTTTGTTAAAGTGGAATATATTTAATTTAAAAGTCATTACCATTAGTTGTATTTAAAAAAAAATTAATAAATATTTGGCACAACGGGTCCGTATATGCACCTTATTCCTTTCTCTCAACCATTTTGTTTGTTTGTGGTATAACAATAAATATTAGATAATATGTTCTCGTACGCTAAATGTTTTACGAATTTTTTTCTAATAAACACTCATTTTTTGAAAAACAGAAATCAACCAAAAGGACAAAAACTTTATCTCCATAATTTTTACTACAAAAGAATATGTCCCATCTCTAGTCAGCTGTAATTTCCCATTTGTACTAGATTTTTGCGCATATCCAACTGCTAGAAAACAGTTGTTTCCGTCATTCCATTATTCTTCTGTACAGTCCGAAGCAAACATTCTCCCAGCTGTTAGCAAAATGACAGCTTGAACTGTCGCTTATGACATTTCCCAAATATTACTTTTTTTTTTTTGTGCTAGCGTGCACAATTCATAATTCATTAATTAAAACCCTGAATTACACATAATTAAAATGCAAATTCTTTTAAAGTACAAACATATCAACAAAATTAATTTTAACTTTCACAACATATGTCGCTTGGTATCGCAAAGCTGCACGAGTTTTGATGTAAGTAAATTGGCCGGCAACACTCTATACCGATATTTTCATCCACTTTCTTCCAGACTGTTTATCTAACAAATACCGTGAAACGTAATATCGAATCACATTGGCATAATAAAATAAGTCAAGGAGAGTTCAACAAAAATGCAGCATCAAATAAATTCTACGTTCTCTCTATGTTTCCCTATCCATCGGGTAATCTGCATATGGGCCATGTGCGGGTGTACACTATATCGGATACAGTAGCTCGCTTCCATAGGATGAATGGAAAGAATGTTTTCCACCCTATAGGGTGGGATGCTTTTGGTCTACCAGCAGAAAATGCTGCCATTCAGCGAGGCATTGAGCCTTCGGTTTGGACAAATCAGAATATTTCACAGATGAAGAAGCAGCTTCAGACTTTGGGGTGCTCCTTTGATTGGGAACATGAGTTGTCCACCTGCAGCCCAGATTATTACAAGTGGACGCAGAAGTTATTTCTTATGCTGCACCAAGAGGGATTGGCTTATCAGAATGAAGTAAGTAATCAGGACTGAAGCTTCTTTTTCTGATTTTCTGTCTTCTACAGGCCCAAGTCAACTGGGATCCGGTGGATGAGACAGTGCTTGCTGATGAGCAGGTGGATGCAAATGGCTGCTCTTGGCGGTCTGGAGCGAAGGTCGAGAAGAAACTTCTCAAACAGTGGTTTATTCGGACGACAAAGTTCGCTAAAAATCTTTTAGATGGGCTCAGTGATCCAACTCTTCAGGATTGGAGAGACATCATCAATCTGCAGCGCCATTGGATCGGCGAATGCAACGGATATGTGTTTCTATTAGGAAGTCTTCGAGTTTGGACGCAGTTCCCTGAGTATTTGATGGATCCAAGTGCGTTCTTGGTTCTCAAAACGACACACCACTTGAATAAGTCTTCAAATCCACCGGATTCCATTGAAAACCCCTTTACTGGTGAAAGGATACCAATTGTGTATAGGGACGACATAGAATTCCCTGCAGCATGTGAAGTTTACCTTGCGTCGCCGAACTTTGTTGACTTCGGCTTGCAGCTCCACGATAGTAGACATTCGGTCGCGCAATCCTGCCGCGATTCAGTCTTAGAAAAGGCGCACACTCTTCGAATTGGCGGTTACAAGGTCAGTTCCAAATTGCAGGACTGGTTGATCTCACGCCAGAGGTACTGGGGCACTCCCATTCCCATTATTCACTGTCCCGACTGCGGTGTGGTTCCAGTGCCGGAAGAAGATCTTCCGGTCGAACTACCCGCAGAGAAAACTGAGGAGTCCCTGCAAGTGAACTGCCCCAAGTGTGGCAACACTAGAGCGCGACGAGAATCGGATACCATGGACACATTTGTAGACAGCTCCTGGTATTACCTTCGCTTTTTGGACGCGAAAAACTCTGCGAAGATTTTCGACAAGGATTTGGTGGGAAAATGCATGCCTGTGGATCTGTATATAGGTGGCAAGGAGCACGCTGTGTTACATTTGTATTACGCAAGGTTTATGAACCACTTCTTGCATTCTCAGGGATTGGTGCCAAGCGCGGAGCCTTTCAGTCGACTTCTAGTGCAGGGCATGGTCATGGGTCGTTCGTTCCGGGTGAAGAGCAGTGGAAAGTACCTAACGGAAGATCAGGTTGTACTCTGATTTGTTTGGATTGCGATATCAGATGTAATCAAGTGTTTCTCTTCAGGTTGACATCGTCGATCCAAAAAAGAACAAAGCAGTGACAAAGGACACCAAGGAGCCAGTCGTCATGACGTGGGAGAAGATGTCCAAATCGAAGTTCAATGGCGTCGATCCATCTGATATGATTGAGGAGTATGGTACCGACACCACCAGACTGATCATTCTGGCTGATGTTGCTCCCACTTCGCACAGAAATTGGTCTTCTGCCAGTGAGTATGAAAAGGTTGAATTAATTTTTTAAATTCGAGAGGTCGTCTACAATTTGGCAGCTACGTTTTAATCAGGCTTCTTCTGTTCTGGCAGAAGATATAGGTACAGCGACTTCTACATATGTATTTTGCTCATTTTGCACAACACATTAGGAACGAAAATGCAGATTTAGGTACTTCCTATCCCACCCACGATATTTAAATGAGCTGAATACACATAACGCCCTCCTTCTATGCTGGGTTACTTGAATCCTTTATATAGATATTTGTTACAGGCTTACCTAGAAGAGCATTCTGCAATAAATCCATAGCACCCTGATATTGAACATTTTATTTCTTCTTTAGCCTTCCCCGGCATCCTCAACTGGCAGAAGCGTCTTTGGCTAACCCTAGACAATTTCTACAAGTATCGCCAATCCGAAACAGATCCCGATTTCAACGCATCAGATGAAACGTTCCTAAATGACGACACAAAGCTTTACGACGCTCGAAACTACTACGTGGCTGGAGCCACCTTCAACTATCGTCACACTCATCAGCTCAGCGTTGCTGTGTCCAAGATGCAAGGACTAACTAATTCCATAAGAGTAAGTTTGCCAACCATTTCCAAGAGCTACTTTAAAAAAACATCCCTTCCAGCGTGCCTCCAAAGATGTGATCAAACATGGTAAGCATTTCGAACGTGCCTTAGCCACTCAAATAATCATGCTCGCTCCAATGGCGCCTCATTTTGCCTCCGAGCTATGGTCAAAATTTACTTCGGCACCAAATCGCTTAAATACAAATTCTCCTGATCTCATGTGGGATAAAGATGTCCTACAACAAAGATGGCCCGATGTGGACAACGAATATCAATTGGATTTGACTATAAAGGTAAATGTTTGCACACAATCACTAGCTATCTTTTACAACTACCTGTGATCTTTTAGGTGAACGGCTTTGAGAATGCAGTGATAAAGATCTTACGTAGTAATATCGATCGAATTACGCACAGTGATGCAATGGACATTGCATTTAACACGGAGTCAGTGACGTCATATTTAACGGACAAGAAAATTCGAACAACGAATTTCGTTTTGTATCCGGGTATCGAGGCGATATTGAATATTTATGTTGATAAAGCGACACAAACTAAAGACCAGGGCCCAGTAGATAAGGAAAATATTGTTAGTTAGTAAGAAACAAACAAAATGTAGATAAGTAAAGGACGTTGTTAGATTATGGAGGAATAATGAAAAGAAAAAAAAGAAAAATTACACAGAGATAGTTTCTATAATAGATGCTGGACTGGACTAGCCACCCCAAGGTAAGTGTATTATCTTTTGATGTGCTGGAAAGCTCGTCTAGATCGTGGAAGTGGGTAGTGTCAGGAACTCACTCATCACCGAGGTCTCTACAAATTTCTTCCGCCATCAAGCCTATTTTCTTCATGTGGTACCGCAGAGTATTGTGCCTCGTTAAGATTCCTACGAGGGTCGGAAAGCTGTGGAGGGGCCATCTAGCGCTCGCCTCTCTTGTGGCTTTTCCCCCTGCTCTAAGCTTGAGTGTACAAGGCGGAATATTCACGGAGTGGTCACCTTGTTCTGAATCAGCTGTTGAGCGTTGACTTGCTAATTCGTCCGGTTTCTCATTGCCTGGAATGCCTTCATGCCCCTGAACCGGAACCCAGCAGAGCGATACCTTGTGCTGTGTACCAAGAACCTTGCGTTCTTCGCCACAGCATTTCACAAGCTTCAATGTAATTTCTGGTGCAGTTATGGCTTTAATTGCCGAATGGCTGCCGATAAAGAAGGTAATACCTTCAAGTGGTATTGCCCTTACAACAGACTCACGGGCTGATGTTGTCACTGTATGATAAAACTACGGCCAAGTATTGAACACCCTGTATGCCTTATCTACCGTTAACAAGTGGCACGTCAAGTGTGCTGGAACTACAGCTCTAGCAAATTTGAATCATTTTTAAATCTATCGCAACATTTTCTTAAAAGTAAAACAAAGTGGAAGTGGAGTTCGTCGGAATAAAATGAATTAAGTGCTTCAATTGGTCGCGTCCGCTTTTCATTGATAGCCGCCTAGCACATAACAGCTTCTTCAGTTAACGTTTATGGAGGGGTAGAGTAAGCGACAAATCAAGTCAAGAATTTCTCGACTGAGCATATTTCGATTGCGTAACTGACTAATGTTCAGGGCAAATCTAGTCGACAAATTCTTAGTTCGTCTAGAGTGTTTAACGTTACAAGTGTTGGTTAAACAGTTTCCGTACTAACCTACGGTTATTAGCATTTTTTTTCTCTTTGCAGGAAACTCTTCCAAATTGGATACTTTTTATGGATTTTTGACAGAGACAAAAATACAGAAGCAGACTTCAGATCTGTATTTTAATTCAGAATTTCCTCTGCAGAAAGTATCGTCAATTCAAGTCTCACTCTCAATGGGGTGAATTTCCGGTTCCTTTTGTAGTTTTGAATTTTGTGCTTTGAATACGGGTATACGAATGATTTATTCAAAGAGATAGTAAGGAAAGGCATTCGCTCTACTTACCACAACACGAATATGTGACAAAATATCCACATATTGTTCAAATATGGGATACAAATCAACCACTTTGTATTTGAGAGGTATCTACTGTACAGCAGTCTGGTATCTCTTTAGAAGCTTTGCCCATATATTCAACTGAAAATAATTCCATAAATCGATAAATTGTGGTGATAGTGTCCTGCCACATTTTGTAAAGACAAATTTGCCAAACAGTACAAAATTGAATCTACTGTCCTGTCTGTTGTAGATAACAACGTCGACATTTTTGAGAACTTTTTCGATTAATAATTTTACACATGTTCTAATATCCAATTTAATATAGGTAACTAGCACGTGCAATATGTAGCCGTGTAGGATGTATATCGACTTTTTTTTTATTCGGGCTATGGAATGTATCCAACCACCATCACTACACGAACTTCGAACCGAATGTCTATAGCAACCACTCATAACCTGAATAAACAAACCAATAAAAGAGAAAATGTAAAATTGTGTTAGGAGAGTCCTTTTTGTTATCGAACTGGAGATAGTACGAATAAAGAAAATAGTGCAAATCCTTAATAAATTTCTCAATTTAAATAATTCCATTTTCGTATAAAGTATAAAGACCAAGTGAACCTGTCTACGTCCAAGGCGCCTCCACAGTGTAGTCATGGATAAGGTGTTATGAAACCAACCTAAATGTTCGAATCCTGTCAATGTCTATTTCCAAGCTACGTGGAAAATCAGCGCTTGGACGTACCTGCGAAAATACCACAACTAGCCACAATACGACTACAACATCCAGTAGTAATAACAACAGTAAATTGACAAAATCCTCGTACATACCTCAGACGTCACTGCTGAAAATTGAACCGTTTGTTCCTAGTTTTAACACAAGACTTCGACGACCAATTCATCGATCCTATAGCACCCTAAGTTCTAGTTACTTTAAGAAGCTCACCAATCACCAGAATCATCGATTAAATGGACCAAAAAATGATGCCGCACAGCCACAACCACCTGGAGTAGCACTCAAAGGACGACGTAAGGACTGCACCGCGGTTCAGAGACAAAGGTCAAAATCATCGGGTTCCTCATCGTCGACAGTGAATCAGACTACAGCGACTTGTGTCACCCAGCAACCGAATGGAGTGTGTCGCATTGTACGCAGTGCCAAGGAGCAGGAGAAGCTGCCAGATCGTATCAACTACGACCGCCGCGGATTGGGTGCTATTCCTATTTTTGAAAATGAACCAAATCTTAGGTTACTCTCGCTACAACATAATCTAATCAATGTTTTTCATATTCCACAGCATGGAGGCGAGGAAAAGCCACCGCCGCCACCAGAGGATGGCACAAAGCTGGATAAGGAGTCAAACACCACCAACACCACCACCACCCCCACTACCACCATAAATACCTCGAAAGCCAAATTATTGAATAATCCCAGAAGCGGTCCAATAGCCATACACCACAAGAGGTCCTCATCGCCACTGATTAGTGGAAATGTGGGGCCCAACGCATTCCTAACTAGATTTAGTCCATTACAACAGCAACAAGCCGAGAGTAACGCTGGCAGGCTACTTGTCAAGAACTCCATTATTTTGAATTCATCTCTATCGACCACCACCTCTACTACCTGCGCCATGAAGAAGTCAAAAAGTTTCATCTCGAACTACTCGAAGCACCTGTCAAATTTAAAGAGAAATCTGCACACAAAGTGTTCCATAGTGAAGGCAATAGATGGCGCTGTCCAGCCATTGCCGGGATCGCTAGATGCGGGCGTCCCCGACAATGCAGTGGAGGTCCTAAATGTAAAAAATAACCAGCTACTGACCTCATACGGGGAGATCTTCCAGAATCTGGTCTTCCTCGACCTCTACGACAACCAGATTGAAAAGATTTCCAATCTGGATGGACTCTGCAATCTGACCGTTTTGCTTTTGGGTAAGAATCGCATAAACGACTTAGCTGGGCTGTCGTCATTGAAGGCGACGCTCAGAGTCCTCGATCTGCATGGGAATCGAATCATCGCTATTGGCAACAAGATAAACTGCCTTCAGGAGCTTAAGTCACTCAACCTGGCTGGCAACCAAATCCGCCAGATCAACCAGAGCGATTTCGCGGGTCTGATGAACCTCAGGGAGTTGAACTTGAAACGGAATAAGATCAAGCGGGTGCATGGCTTCAACCATTTAAGTAGCCTGGAGCGGCTCTGGCTGTGCCACAATGACCTGCACAAGGTGGAAGACATGTCATCCATCGCCAAGGCCATTAATTTGCTAGAAGTCACCATCGAAAACAACCCAGTGTCTCTGGCAGGAGATTGCGTTTCATTCCTTGTCAGCTATCTACCCAAGCTGCAGATGCTCAGCCAAATGCCTATCACAGAGCAGGTTCGACATGCTGCCATGGCATGGCGTCGCAACAAAGAGGTATCGGACAGCAACTACTCAAATCTGTCGTCGGATGTGTTCAGTAGTATACGACGGGAGGAGGTCATTTCGAACGCTCGTACCAACTGGGAGTTACTTCGTTCACAGCAGACTCTTCAAAGCCGGTTGGCAGCTGCGAACTCCACCATGGATGTGGCGCCAATAGACGCAACATCAATCGCTGCTGTGGAGGCCCAGCAGGAGGTTATCAAATTGCCACCCATTCAGGGACAGAATACATCCAATCTCTTCGGATCGAATCCTCCGTCGGAGAAAACGCACTCGTCCGCATCCAGCTTGGGACCGAATGTCGACTCTTCGTCCAGTTACTACAGCTCTGACAACGAGGACCGCGATGTGTCAACACGTCCCAAAGGAAAGCGTAGCCGGGCTGCGGTGAATGAGAAACTGACTACAGAAAGAAGTTTAGAAAAAACCGCTTCAACAAACAATGTTCTAAATGAGGACGAGAAGCCCACAAAAGACGAACAACTAAAGGATTCAACAATAGATTCAGGAACAGCACCTTGTTCTCCACCCACCAGCATAGCCATTCAGAATCCCTCTGTCACAACTGTGACACAATCGACTGTTGCCACGATTAACAACGGCAGCGCAACAAATACAGAGAAATCCGTAGCAACAGGAGGATGTGGTGGCGGAGGAGGTGGAGTGGTAGCAGCGGTGTCCTCCAAGTCACAACAGCAACGCAATCCAACTATGAGCCTAGCGATTAATGGCAACAATAATCCCGGTAGCACATCGAATGCAAATGTCACAACAAAACGTTACATGCATGGCAGCCTAATGAGATCCCAAACAACGAAGCCTGGTGCCTCTGTCGCCGCCGCCGCTACACGCGCATCAGCGCAACTAAGCCACCACAATTCAACCGCAAATAATGGAGTTGCAACCTCCAGCACGGGTAATGGCAGCCCCAACAATAGTGCAGGCGGCGTGGCTGGTGGAAGCGGTTCCTCCTCAAATAACAACTGCACAGCTGGTGGCGTGACTTCGTCGTCATCGTTGTCGTCCTGCAACAATGGAACATTGGCCGCAAATAAAACATCCACCGCCACGACAACTGGTGCCTCCACTACCGTTGGTACCGCCGCCACTAAGCAGGCTGTGGAGCGGGAACGCGAACAGGGCGGAGATTACTTGATAGAGATTTGCGGCCGCTATCTGAACGTTTACGGTACTGGAGCGTTACGCTTCATCGATAAGCAGTGGAGCGCACAAAAGGCCGGCGATGTGCACACGCTCAACTTTAGCTACATCAACTTCAACAGTATCACTGCGGTGTTGGGGAGGGTGAAGGTGCGATTCCCACACGCGGAGCACTTTGTATTCCGCGAGACGAATATCTCGTGTCTGGGCCAATTGAATGCTATGGCCGAACTGCAGGGCATCACCTCGTTGACCATTGATCCGGAGGGGAATCCTATTTGCGGAAAGGATTGGCGGTTGTACGCTATCTATCGATTGTCCCACTGGGGCCTAAAGACTCTCAATGGCCAGGAGGTTAACGAAACGGAGGTGGGCGCCGCTCAGCAAGTGTATGTTGGTCTATCGGATTTGGTTCTGTGGTCGATGCCGGATGGAATGTTGCAGCCACTGTTGGCACGCCTCAGGTTGGAGGAAAACTGTTCGTCGAGCAAACTAACGCCGAAGGAATGGTTGTTGAAGGCCGACAACGCGTTAAAAGTAGTCGTCGGCAAGGAGGCACTTCAGTGGAAGAAAGCAGCGAGTGGGGACTTTGAAAACACAAATGCGAGGGAGCGTGGTCGGATGCACTTTTCGCTGATGATTGAGAATACATGTAATGCGGTCGAGAAACTGCACATGCTGGAGGAGCTGTGGCCGAGTCTGCTGTTGGAAATTGTTAGGAACACATTGCTAGACTATTCGCAGCTGGATGTGTATCTGAGGAATCTGATGGCGGAGATTATGAAGTGAATTTGTTTGATTTTTGAAGTGAAAATGAATGGTGGAATAAAATGCAATATACAGGGTAGATGTTTGGTTTTGAGTACGAAAATTAGAAGTCTGGTAGTTTTAGTGGTAAGTGCACCGCCAAAATATTTGGCCGACATAATGACTAATGAGGTATTATGGACAGAAAAAGCTATAGGGTAAGTACCTACAAATAAATTACGGATGTGGTCCTTATGGATCCAGGTTACTACTGAATTCACTGATGCGGGTGGTATACCATGGGTTATGGAAACCATACCTCCTTCTGAATGCCAGTGCGGATAAACACGAAAATAGTTTTGAAGTATAGAGTGGCATCTATATCGTACTGTAGGAGGTTAGGGTGGCAGGCCACAACAAGTGCAGCCTCACTTAGGCCAGAGGAGGCCCATTGTGATACCACAGGATCTAATGAGCTAAGGAGCTGAGAATGACGCGTTGGAGGCAACTTATGTTTGCATTAGCGAGTTCGCCAAGATTGTCGAAGAAGTATTCTCCGAGATATAGTTTTCTACGAGCTAAGACGGCTGGGCACGTCCATAGGAGGGGAAGAATTGTCACTTTCTCCTCCTCGTCCATGCAGCTTCTAAAGAAATCGTTGGAAGGGAGCAGCCTGAGAGCATGTCTCCCAATAATGCAGTGTCCCGTAATGACACCTACTAATGTGCTTATATTGGATTTTTTTTAATGTTGCAAGATTGTTGGACCGCTTGAGATCCAGCATGGGCCAGATTTGTTTCGTAATGGGGCACGTGGTGCAGTTTGACCACCTTCGATTAGTGGCGTTTTTCGCATTTTGTTTAATTAAAAGTTTACACGTAGCGAGAGGCATATAGAGATTCTCCTTTTCCGGTAGAATCGACAAAGTTGTGTCATGCCTAGCGAGTTCGTCGGCCTTGCAGTTCCCTGGAATGTCGTACTGTACAGGTATACGCCACAAAAAATAATATACACACGAACGGTCTTTGGAATAAGTAGATACATATGTCTGTTTTTGTAAAATTTCAGAATTATTTAATTTTTATTTGCTAGAATTCATCACGTGAGATTTTTCCAGTTGACGCTAATAGTGGTAGTCCACAAATCTTGCCAGCAATTTCTTAGCTCAGTACTCAGTTGATATTATACAAGTCTGGAGATCTCGGTGCTAGGTGTCCATGGGACGTCTTCACAGCGGCTGATTCGTTTTCCTGGGAAGTGTGCACTCAGCAAGCGTGAACTCTAGCGGTATAGGGAGTCACCCGCTATCATGTTGAAAATAGGATGAATAAGATGGATGTGTAATTGTCAACAAAATTGGGCTCGATGATTCCGTTCTTCGACAAGCCGCACTTAGTTCTTGTTCTCTTGGGCAATCGTAAAGGCCGTTGGTAATTTTTTTGTGTCGGCAAATCAACGAGCAGTTTTCAAAAATTAGGTCTGAACAAAATGTTAAAATAGAAGAAGTGAGTTTGGATTTTCAGTAGGCTGTTCATTGTTCAAGAGTCTGCAAATCCGCGAGTCTTTTTCAAAAATTAGGTCTTAGGTTTGGATTTTCATTAGGTATAGGTTTTAAACTTGTAAATGTATACCTACAAGTCGGCATTTTCAAAGATGCACATTAATTCCTTAAAATGTAGCTAGTTTCGATTCGATTAAGGATGGTCGGCATCGGTGAATATGCCGACTGAAATCCTTATTTCTAATTTGAGGTTAAATTCGAAGGAATATGTTATTCGCTGGTTTGTGGAACTCGGCTTATTGATGTGGATTGCGAACTTTGACAATTCGCGGCAAAGAGTGTTTTTCTGTTCCCGGCAAAAAGTTTGGAAAACGAAATTTCGTTATTTGAACTGTTTATAAAATTGATTTCTTAATACAGCTAATGGCTGAAATTCGCGAACTGCCGTGACCTAGAAAAGCGTTCATGTAAACGGACTGTTAAAACTTGCGAATATTCGTTCGTTCGTAGAGAGTTGGTCGCTCTCATGTGAATGGTCCTTTAGGTATTGGCCCAGGGGTATGTTCCTGTATGTCGCCTCTCCTATATACAAACATAAACAATCAAAATCTTAAATCCCGAAGACCACCGAATCGATTGTAATTTCAAATTTACAGGTGAACTTAAGTATTGGACCGGGATATTTCCTGTGAAAATTGGTCAAAATTGGACAAAGGGGCGTGGGACCTCCCATACAAAAAACATATTCCATGGGGTGAAATTCAATAACGTTAGATATAACTCGATAACCGCTGGGTCGAACTTTATGATTTCTATACAGTCGGCAAGTTCCTGAAATAAGTCGGCATTGAAAGTCACCCCCCTAAGGCTCGTACCCTCGCTACGCCCCTGCATGAACTAGAGTTATTGGGAAGCTGAAAGCGGACGCCCTTTTCCTAACAAAAACTGATGCATTTTCGCGCTAGCTTTGTTTCACTTTCCTTATGTATTTTTGTGGTCTTTGATGTGCTGCTAGATCCTGGCTGAGGCGTATTAAAAACTGAAGAAGTTTGGCGAAACCTTTGCATAGATAACCGAATATTGTAACGTTAATACAACTGCATGCCGGCGCGTACTAACTTGGGAACCGTCACTTTTAAAAAACGCTTTGATATTCAATTATCGACCGCTCTGGCATTGTAACTGACAAAATATGCACTCAAGCTGATTCAAATGACACCAACCTCGCTCCGTTTAAAACTTTTTGAGATATTAGCGTTTTAAAACAAAAATTTGGCACTGGATCCCTTGTAAATTTAGAAATTGTACGGTAAAAGAATATAAATACTCATTCACCACATAATAGCTATACACAAATCTTAATCTTATGTTGTTTTCCATTGGGACCATCAGATTTTTATTTCGGATCTCAGATTTTTCGTGGTGAATGGAACATGAAAGCAGATTGATCTGCTTTTGTAAATGTATTAGTGCGTTATTTGACAGTACATCAGCTGTGCAAATATTATCGTGGAAACACGAACTTCATATAATCATATCGACGAAGAATCGAAATCCACAGATGACGAGGAAGAAGAAGAAGATGACGAAGATGATAGTAATTGCTCCAAAATTAAGTCCACGTCCATTATTAACGTTTTTTTTTCTGATCAATTGCTTTTCACGAGGCTTTTCGTAATTTTGTTTTGAAAACAAATTCTGAATGACGTAAAACAGCTGTAGGTATATTGGTATTAGTGAGAGTATATGTGTAAATCTCGAAAATTATCGAGATCTGCAAAAAGTGATCCGAATCAAAAAAAAGATTGATTTTTTGTCCCAATGGAACATGAAAAGTGATCCGGATCAAAAAAAAGATTGATTTTATGTCCCAATGGAAAACCACATTAAACAATGAGCGCACTGAAGTGGTGGTCAAGTGACGTGTCATAGTGGCGTGGTGATCAAGTGGGAGGTTGAGTCGCTAAAGCCTATGTAAACAAATGAAGACGCGCAGACCTAAGTGGAGTGGGGACGACGTGTTATTTTGCAGGTGGCTTGATGACAGTCTGGTCACTCTGGTGCTACTTATTTCGAAGAAGTTTAATTTTAAAGTGGCAAGCGGCTGCTGATGACGCTGACGTGGATTTGGCATTACCTTGCCTTAAATTTATTTTACTGATATAGCACAAACCTAAGATCAATTTTTAATTTGTTTGCTCACCGTCAATTATAGTTATCAAACAAAATCACTTGATGACGTTTCTTAATTCAGCTCTTCGGGGTTGTCAAAAGGATGACTTTAAAAAAATAGTTTATGCTGGAACTTTTGGGCACTATATTTATTTTTCGAGTGCTCTTAAGCAGGTCATTCATGTTAAGACAGTCGTAAAGTCCTATCGAGAAAGGGGCCATTCACGTAGAGGTGGTCGAAAAACTGCCGACTGTGTCGCAATTTCCGTACAGATTTGTAACGTGAGTGGATTTCCTTATCTTGTTCCTTAATAAATCGATCTTTGAAGGTAATTCTTTCAAATAGGCAAACACCTCAAAAGCTGAATTGTGGATAATGGGCATGCATTTTTCCGAAAGGAAAGTCTCCACTACAAATAGAAACCCAGTCATTCATTAATTCGAAAGTTCGTTTGCTCACCATATGAATCGCATTCGTCCCATTGTGTCAAAAATACTCTCGAAGATCTATGCACAGGTTATTGATTTGATATACCACCATCTAAGAGGTTTACAATTTAAACTCCTAAAACTCTACACGTATAGTCCTAAGTATAAACCCAAAATGTTTCTTCCATTCATCTTTTGAAAGTCATTTTTTCGGTTTTGTTTGATTTTCAATAGCATCCTTGATTGGGGGATATTCAATATTATTTGCGCCAATCGGGTTAAGGGCTTCCTTTCCATTCATCGAACACCTCTATACATTCCATCTAGATTGGATGTATTCATAACCAAGCAAATTGTCGGCTTTCAAAGTTATCCATTCTCTCTAGGTCCAGCTATATATTTGCATGCGGTGCCAGTGAATAAGATAACCAGACCATGCATCCTCAGATCGTAAATACCTATGGATTAGACAGCTTCTGAATGAAGAGTGAATGTGTTGTGTATTTTCATTTATTTTCCATGCAGTGGTTTCCATCGGGGTAGCTATAAGCCAAAGCTGCATCCCTTTCCTTTCCCAATACAATACTCGCATGTTTGCAACAAGTGGGCCTGATGGTGGCGGTAACTTGCCGATTTGTTGCAGATGCATCCAAAGCACACTATACCAAGCGGAAGCTGGAATATTTGCAGAATGTATCTATAGCAGCCAGTTGCTTGTTCACTTTATTGGTGGTTTATGTCCTGTTTCTGTTTTTATATGAAGTGGGGGTGATATTACATATTTGTATATATATTTGTGTATTTTCTTGTCCTCTACTCGCATTCTCGCAGTCTGTTGTTTGCTTTTGCTTATAATTTGAGAGATTTAATTAAATTCCATGCGTAGGCTTTTAATTAGGGAATGCACTACGAGTGTGTGTTCCGTTCGCACAAATAATCCAAGAGTAGCGGCGGAGTAGGGGCCTTCCTGTGTGTGTGCCGGCATCGCCATAGAATATAATGTGTGTAAAAGTTATTGCGCTCTGGAATGAAGGCTTTACCAAATGCACATATCCTGTATAGTAGGTATACACCAGCTCATTTGGATGATTGAACAAACTAAAAAATAAAAACTCCATTCCATTCGAGAAGAAAATAATTGGAACAGTCCTTTGAAGTGATGCTCCATGCTCCACTTTAGAATCGGCTTTGACTTTCAATTATGTACATGGTGAAAAGTTTTGTTTTTCATGTATAGGTTAGTTTGTTTGACAGTAGTTTTTTGACTACAGATGCGGTATTTTAGTAATTATAAACTTTGACTCAAACATTGAGGTAGCTTAGCTTTTTATTGAATGTACATAATATTCGCAATAAGTTGTGCACTATTTTGACAAGTCTTTTTACCCAGTTTCTTTGTAGTTGCTCTATAGAATTCCAATTTCTTGCTATCCGTCAAGGCTACTCTCGAAGGCTTAGGCCAGCTTAGATGCCTCTAAAAATAATTATTATTGACTGAGAGTTGCCGAATATTTGGGCCAATATATTTTACGACTTGTGGACGGTGGAAGAGCATACGAAGCGCACAATCGAGGCAATAGAGTACAAGGCAGAAATACCGGATGATTAAAGAAACCTTGAAATTGAGGCGCAGTCGGTGTTGAGGATCGAATTTCCACTGAACCATTCAAACTGGACGATGAAAGCTAATATAGAACTTTCATCAACCCTGACCAAAATGAATCCTCACGATAGCTCGAATCTAAATTTTACTCCAACAACGGTTGAAGGATCAGATGGCCGAGGTGATTTAGCGGAGAGCATATACCAACTCATTTCCTCGATTTGGTGTAAGGATAATTAGTCTGATGAATTGACCCTCATGGAAATATATCCCTGTCCGTTATGAACACAAAATTCTTTGAGTAATTTTTGGTTTCATTGACGGACTTTGAAGAAGGTTCGATAATAGCAAACTCTACAATGACAATCTGTGCAGCAACATTGTCCTGGAAAAGTGCAAATCATTTATCTATGGGCTGGGATGTCATATCAATTGCATCAACGACATCAATGCTCCAGGTATGATCTTAACACAGAAGAGTAAGAACTCGACTTAAGTTTAGCAAATAATTTCGAAGGTGGACAATAGTCAACTTGGAGTGTGCATCTTACATAAACATTTTTTAGCTTAAAGTCCAGACCAGGCCAGGGGTTGGCTGTAGTGCCATCTACATAAGCAAGTAGGTAAGTAAAGTTTGCTATACATTTTTAATGCGTTTCATAAGACTTCTGCTGCTGACAGCTTCTGAAAAGATTCTATTGGTCGCAGGGGCGTAGCGAGGGTTCGAGCCTTGGGGGGGGGGGGGGGGGGGGGTGACTATCATTGAAATGCCGACATATTTCAGGAACTTGCCAACTGTATAGAAATCATGAAAATCGAGTTGTATCTAACGTCATAGAATTTCACCCTGTAGAAGATGTTTTTTGTATGGGAGGTACCACGCCCCTTTGTCCAATTTTGACCAATTTTCACAGGAAATATCCCGGGCCAATATCTAAGATCACTTGTAAATTTGAGATCAATCGATTCGGTGGCCTTCGGGATAAAAGATTTTGATTGTTTCTGTATGGAGGCGCCATACAGGAACACCCCTTGGCCAATTCCTAGAAGACCACACACATGAGAGCGACCAACTATCTACGAACAAACGAATATTCGCAAGTTTTGACAGTCCGTTCACATGAATTCTTTTCTAGGTCGCGGCAGTTCGCGAATTTCAGCCATCAGCTGTATTAAGAAAACAAGTTTATAAACATTTTAAATAACGAAAGTCCGTTTTCCAAACGAAACGCGAATGAAAACACCCAAAGTCAAAGTTCGCGATCCACATCAATAAGCCGAGTTACACAAACTAGCAAATAACATATTCCTTCGAATTTCACCTCAAATTAGAAATGCCGCCTGTTCTTTTTAAAATCGAATCTAAATTCGCTAAATGTTAAGCATTTCAGTAGGCCCAATCACCGATGCCGACCATCCTTTTTAAAATCGAATTGAAAATCGCAAAATTTTAAGGATTTCAGTCGGCATATTTACCGACACCAACCATCCTTTTTAAAATCGAATCGAAACTAGAAAAATTTTAAAGAGTTGATGTGGAACCTTTGAAAATGCCGACTTGTAGATATACATTTACAAGTTTAAGACCTATACCTATATGAAAATCCTAACCTAAGACCTAATCTTTAAAAATTGCTCGTTTATTTGCCTACTCTTGAAAAGGGAGGGAGAGCGTGACACCTCCTCACGCCTCCCCCTCGCTACGCCCTTGTATTGATGTTGCTGTGCCAATCTGTTTCCCGCGTTAGACTTGGGGTTGCTGTTATAGCTATTTGTCTTCGACGAGACATTTCATAACGGACGCAGTTGTAGTGTGTGCGGCTATAAAAATGCATTATCGCGCACAGTAAATATTTTATTAAAAACGCATATTGGTCATGAAAACGCAACGTCCAAGTCCAGCAAAGATAAGAGAATAAAGAAAGTAAAGGCCATATTTCATAATCGTTCAACGACTTCGTATGACGATGTTTGAAAAAGAAATAAAGAGATAACATTATGTAAATTACAGAACCCCCCATACAGTCTGTATGTTTGTGACTTCTAATAAATCAGTATTGTCTTTTCTTTCTTTAGATTAGTCATACTTGAACGTTGCATGGCATTGAGACACTTTTAGACTGTCATAGATGTCACTGAACTGATGCCTTGAAATTAATCAATTGACATTATGAACAAATCCTCCTTGTTCCAGCTCTGACGACTCAGCCATACCTACTAAAATTATGTAATTCACACATACAAGATAGTTCATCAAACTGTACAAAGAACTGTGAACGTCACCACCCAACATCATAAATGTGTCTCCATTTGTCAGTATCAATTATGTTAGTTTAACATCAACAACCGCAATGCAAGTGATATCGAGATACATCTATCCGCTGCACGCAATTGCACATCGTTAACCACAAGAGAATCTATGATACAATACATAAATCTACCATACACACACAACATGATAGGCTCCCATGCAAGTATGCCTTTGTAATGAATTCCTGGGAAAGTGGAATGTACGCAAAGTGCAACACGACGAAAATCAAATTTTCCTAAAGTAATTCAATATCCGAATATAGACAAACAAAACCGCATTTTGAGAGTGAGACTGCGGGATACCGGATTGAGGTTGTTATGTATCTAGATCTACCTACGATTAGGCAACTGTATGTGGCACTGATGAACATTAATTGAGATTGAGATCTTCTGTAAAATGCTTCGTAATTTGTTTAATTCTACTTTTATAACAACAATTTAAATTAAAGTAAAAAAACAAATGAATCTTAGAATATTAGTAACTAATATGAGAATAATGGCTAGCGTTAGAGTAGGTATACGTGTGTATATGTTTGGGAAATAATCTCTTTAGGTTGTATCAAGTCTTGAGATCCTCAGATGTTGGCAGAAGACTTAACATCGATGACGATAGGGAAGTTTGTGCAATGTCCGCTTCATCGATGCGGGAGTTTTTTAATAACGGAAATGGCCATTCGTAACATATTGTGGGTCCATTGTAGTCTCGCAGTGTAGAGATGAGTTGGTCCAAGCGGTCAACTTCAGACAGATCAGCATTGAATTCTTTCACTTCATCGATCAGTTGGTTGACATTTGATTCGAGGACCTGTGAAAGAAAAGGGGATACTATAATATCTTAGAATGTTATCGAAAATAGATAGGTAGGTATAAACTTTAAATGATAAAATATGTAAAAAGATCGGCGTCCGCTAAGTTGAGCTACCTAGTACCTAAGTATTTATAGAGCAAAGAGGTACTTTAGCCCCAAGCAACTTCTCCTTCTCTACAAAGCACTGGTTTGGAATGTTGTTCCCATATATGGAGCTCGGCCCCAAAACATTAACTAAACCTACTTGACAGCATACAGAGACGAGCAGGACATATTGGAGACCCTTCACTCACATCGAATCAAGTCGCTGACCTATGCTCGTTCTATAGGTACTTCCATGGTAGATGTTCCGAGGAACTATTTTTTTTATTTTCTTGTGAGTTTTTTTTTATATTTGGAAGGGGAACTTTAAATGTTTTGCTGAAATCCAATGTTTGTATATTGAGAAGTTATGTGATGACAGTTTTTCTCTCGGATCGGACGTTAGTCAGACATTCGCGATAAGGTATTCAGCCCTATCACAGAATCCATTCGTAAGAATTCCCCGAATGAAAGCTACGATACGAACTACGAAAAATTTACTTCACAAAATCCGAATGGAATCCACAGAAGCATTGCCTCATTCACCGCACTCATTCTCATTTTCGAAATCAGCTGGTTTGTGTCAAACATCGGTCATGTGTGAAATTTATTGAAATGAATTGTGTGTACACTTTCAAATAATTAAATAATTATTATTTTTTAACAACAAATTAAAAATATAAATTGTTTAAAAATGGATCCAATTGCCTTTTCAATAATTGCTGTTCGAACAGAGACATCCAGGCGTAAGCGAAATCTGAAAAATCAGAGAAAAATACACTGCGACTCTTGTCTCTTGTGATCCCTTTGACTTCGATGAGCCAACGTACCAGTATAGGGAATTCATATTCATTTTATGTTTTAAAAAGAATAATAAGCTTAGAGGTTTCAAAGAAAATTTCGACTCAGTAAACCGGCATTTAAATGTATATTACAGGAGCTGGAACATGAGTTTGACCCGGGTGTGCTTTCGTGTTCAATAAAAAAATTGATATTTGCCTTATTAGTTGTGTTTGCCTTATTAAAGTAACAAATAAAATTAAGAACAACAAAAAAATGATAAATACTTAGTTTTTTATAGAAAACACAATCTATTGCTGTGCAAACATCATTTTTCCCAACGTCTCCAACACAAATTACTTGTCGTGGAAAAAGAGGTACTTTTTTGTTTCATTCGGATTCAGAGATACCTAATTTTACGAATTTCGAAATTCGTAGCAGATTTTCCACTACGAATGGATTCCATGATGTATTTTTCGGGATTCGTAGAGTATTTTCGATTACGACGGAATTCATGATAGGGCTGATTACTCATAAATTTAAGACTCAACTTTCCATTTTTACAAGAGTACTTTCTTTTTAACCAAAACTAATAAAACAATTGAATTTTGGACATAGAACAGACTATAAGATATGCGTAGATTTATTATAATTAGATATTAAAGAATTTGTAAAATTTTGAACTATTTCTTGAAACTAGGGCCAACTTTATTGTTTTTTATAAGACCAATTTTATCACGTACATATTTCCTTTTAATGGCAAATGGCCCATGAAAATTGTCTTATGTGTCCCTAGACGCTTTGTTGCTACTGCAACTGTATTCAAATAAATTGCTGTTTTTTGATTTTTGAAGTTTAAAAATACGCTTAAAGCAGTCTCCCTTCGCTATGAGCTGAGCGTTAGTCAAACCTTGGTTCATATTTTGTTATCAAACTAAAATTTAAAGTACCTATCTACCTAAAACTGATAGGTACACCTAGTACATAATACTTGTAGAAATTTCAATTTGTTTAGGTTAACTTAGGTTAAGGTTAGATGAATCTCTCTCGACTAATCCATCCGGATTTTTACTCGGTGAGGTATAGGTTCCCACTCCCCGGTTAAAAGTAGCTCTTTATTATTAATAGTTTGACATCTATTGTTGCCTGCTTTTGAAGGAAGAATTGATTTGATTATAGTGAAGTGGATGGTTAGATGAAGACCGCTGTCCTAATTTTGCAAGTAGCCTGAATTACATCGATTTTTAATGTTTAAAAGGCAAAAAACCCATAAGAGTAAGATTTGAACAAAAAACTGAGTAGCTGAAATATTCAAATTAATGTGGTTTTTATTTGGTTTTACTCCTAAACAGAGTAGATACCTACCTACATTCAAAAATAAAACGTCACTCCGAAATAACTAGTTTGAGCGTACCATATCCATGCACCAATTTTTTAAACTTTTGTTTCAATGTATATTTAGTAGGCTTTACAGTGTTGTTACCAAAAGTACCTACATACAATTAAAAATTATGAAATATTGTTCAGTACTCAAGAAATGAATTGCCAATCGCTGTCTCTTTGGGTTAATAAGGTAATTAAGTAGCAAAGCCCCCACTCGAACAACTGAAGTGACCCTTCATAAGACCCTAACATAATCGTCCCAGTCGTTCTCTGTGGGGATGGTGCAGAGACATGGACTCTATCAAAAACTGATGAGGTTAACCTTGATTATTTCGAGAATAAAATTATTCGAGTAATTTTCATACAACGACAAACTGTACAGCGACATCGATCTAGCCAGAAGAGTGAAGGTCCAACGACAAAAAGTGGCTGGGGCATGTAGAGCCTCTACAACCGAGAATTGGCGCAGTAGAGGGCACCGCGAATCAGGGCGCATGCAAGTGGAAGGTGGAGGACCTTAACCAACTTAGGGCCGTTTTATTCACTATTGTTCAACTTGCCGAAAACTCCAAAGTTAGCCAACTTCGAAGTTGATCTTAAATCGAGAGTTGAACGGCAAGTTGAAAATTGCTTTTATTCACTACATTAATTTGCAACTCCGAAGTTGAAATCCTAAAGTTGGCCTACCTGCAGTTTGTAAAATATCCCTGGGACATTTGTGACAAATGACACACAATATGTCAGTTCAACCTTAGATTTGCTTTTCGCGCGTAATTTCAATTGTTTTTTAACGTTATTTTCCATTGGGCAGATCAGATTTGAATTTCAGATCTCAGATTTTTCGTGCTTTTGTAAATGTATAAGTTATTATTAGTGCGTTATTAGACAGTACATCAGCTGGGCAAATTGTTTTCGTTTGTCGATGAAAACATATGAACTTATTATGAATAATTACATTATATCGACGAAGAATCGAAATCCATAGATAAAGATGAAGAAGAAGATGACGAAGATGATAGTAATTGCTCCTTATTAGTTGGAGCGTCATCATTGTCGTCCGCTTTGAGAGACGAAAACGATAGATGAAATCACGGTCATCCCATTTTTCCAGTCCAACACGTTGTAGCATCTTGTATTACCGCCTCTCACACTCACGTACCAAATTATCTATCTCCTCATCATCTTCGATGGCGATGGCCAATTCTCCTAAAAATAGTTTGCACGCTACATTATTTCAATTTTAAAAATTAATTATTAATTAATTAATTATTAATTATTTTCGTCACTTTCAGAACTGAACTGCCAAACATAGAAATAAAAAATAAAAAAAAATCTAAAGTTTGACATAAAACCCCAAGTTTGCTTCATAACTTCTACTTTTTCGGGGAGTTGAGCGAATCCAAAGTTAATCAACTCTTGGTTTTCTCAACTTCGGAATATCCAAAGTTGAGTGAGTCAACTTCGAGTGAATAAAAGCAATTTCTCAAGTTGAGAATAAAAATCCCCAAGTTGTGTTCAACTTGAAGTGAATAAAATGGCCCTTAGTCTGCGAAATTGGAGACAGCTGGTTAAAGATCGTCATGTCCCGAACAACGGCCGAATAGCAACACGCATTCTAAAATCTTCACCGTCGAGTGACTTGAAATAATTTGGTCTTGGGTAAAATACTCTGTTCCTACGAGGCCGTAGGCGTATTTTTTTGAGACTCTTTACTATACATACTCACTTTTCGAATCTCAAAAAAACATCCCTAACTCACTTTAGCACACTTTATTTTTATTTGGAAGTTGGTACGCGTGTTTTCAACTTGACATATTAGTTGGAAAAGGGTATGTTCAAAAAATTGATACTCATGGAGAACCTGAAAATCGTTCTTAAATTGTATCGACTACAAAAGTTCGTTAACTAATACTGAATGAACTGTATTTCGAAATTCCAGCCGTATTCATACTGCTGGCAGAATTCAGGAAAACGTGCAAATGCGTGTTGATCGTAGGTATTGTCTTTCGCTGGGTTTTAATTAATTAGTTTACGACCCCTAATGGTGATGGTGCAGATGTTTTATTGCTGGGTGCTACTGCGCTATCTGCGCTGCCAAGACATATATCCGGTTCAAGACAGATGTTTATAATTTTTAAAACAATAAAATCCATCATCTTATGAAATTAAATTACTTAACCTTTTTAAAAAATATTTTGTTTGAAGGTGGAATAAAACAAAACAAAAATGCCTTGAAAAATGTTGTTGGTCTATTTTGTTGATCTGATATGAGTATTAAAATTTAATACGCCTTGTTTACGGGAAAATGCGGTGAAATTATGTGCATACATCAACCCCTGTGCTCAATTCCGGGTGAAATTGAATTCGTGCGGATTTCGAATTTTCGGTGTACCAAACATGCATTTTTGATTACCTTAAGTCGCATTGACTTCTGTTTTCCAATTACCTATTTCTTAATTGAAACAAATCAAGTCAGCTACTGTAAAAAAAACTAAATATGTATTAAGCGAACTGATCACACAGAAAACTCGAAATCCGCGCGAATTCAATTTCGGTCGGAATTCAGCACAGGAGTGATTATCTTTAAAATATTCAAAAAGGAATCGCGTCTATTACATCTATTGAATGTTCACGTTGCATTTTGTTACCTTGAATACAACAAATTGCAGTAAGTACATATTAATATCTATTTTTCAACAAAGTTTATGTAGCATTTTCAATCGTATTTTAAATAATATTATGTAAGAATATGAAGTATTAAAAAGTATAAAAGCATTTCAACCAATCAGAGAATTGCAAAATATTTACCAATTCGGACAAAGTGGATCAACTTTCCTATCTCCACTTTATTACTGCGTTAATTATAGCCACTTTTATACCCACTTTTGGTTTTGCATGTAAAAGTAAAAGTGAGCTAGGTATAGATTGCCAAAAAAATACGCCTCGTGTAATCTGATCGTAATATTCATCAACTTTTTTTTTCTAAAAATTCAAATAGATCCATGTTTGCCGCTTATGACTGCAATCTAGCTATACGCTCGTCTAGTAAAAAATACTCTGAATCTATATTTTCTCCAGCCACTTCAAATAAATATTTTGCTTATTTTCCAGATAAAGGCTTTAGGTTAGGTTATGTTGTATTGGGTGTGAGTTCATCACAGAAGACTAGACACCATATTGAACACATCGCCATCCAATCGAGATAAAGGTTTTAACAGCCACTTAAACCGACTGATATGCTATCAGATACTTTGCCAGATATCACTATCCGAGACCTTTTAAACCAAAAAATAAAGTTTATCTGACGGATAAGTTCCTGATAGGCTATCAGAGACTTTATCAGCTAGTTTTGAAACTGGCCTTAACTTATTGGTTGATTGTTTCAAAGTATTAGTTACCATTTGTTTCGAATTTCTTATGAATATTAAATTGCCCGCATGTTTCCCAATATCTCCTATTATTTGGTCTTTATCGAAAGAAAAGAAAAAAATTAATTGCAAAAGTGAGAAGCAATTGGTTAGTTAGATTAAGGTAGGTATAATTCAGGGATAAAGGGCTTAGGTAGGTACCTATACTTGTCAGTGAATCATGTAAATAAACTTAACCGTCTTAACAATTTTCTTTGCGCTATACCTTTCACTTTTGAATCCCCTCTACAGCAGTGGCACACAATTTTGCTCTGATGTGCCCTTAATTGATAATGTATAGTCTAAGAACAATGTTCCCTTCAAGAGCCATTGGTCGCAATTAATCCGCTTACTTAATATGCCTTTCACTTCTTCCCCTGTGGGGCTGGGGATTGCAAGTATTATACAATACATACCTAGTTCTCTAGTGAATCATAGATGGTAAAAATCGTAAGTCACTATGGGTAGGTACATATATCAATTTCAATTTCAATGTGATTCATGTTACTTCAAGGTAGTTATTAATAAATGTATATTTCAAACATTCGGCTGATCAGCTGGTTCAAGGAAATCTTCGAAAATTCGAACACTGTCAAATGAGTTTAATTTATAATCAAACGACTTTGTTTCATATAATAACCGAAAAATCAGCATTTTTTTGTGTTATCTTATCGGATAGTTCCACTTGGCTAATCTAATCTCATTTATGTTACGAAACAGAAATCCCAAAACAAATGGAAGAAGAAACCATAACATAAACAAACGAAATTGAAAAATGACACTAGCCAAAGCTTAAAGTTCAACCCTGCCTGTCACACAGCAGACAGCACACACGGAAACGGAGAAGCTTCATAAATTCCATTAGATTTAAAATGTTAATGACTGTTTGCACTTTTTTTTTGATGTAGTGGTCCATAGATGAATGCATAATATATTTACCAAAATATCGATGTGCAAATTTATGACACATTTCAACACTTGACGTACGCGTTCGCGTAATTTCTCCACTGTCATTATATTCTGTCGAACGAGACTAATTGACATTTGTTGTGACGTTTTTTCACACACTCTCGACGACGACGAGCTAGTTCCGTCCGAAGGCAAACCACCACCCGCTAGACTCATTAGATAGATTGGTGGTGTCGGAGTATCGCGATATTATAGCTTTCCAGTGAACCCGTGAAACAGCACTAAATTAAGTTCAGATTCACATGCCCAGTGTACTTAGTCTGTGCGGTCTTCATCATCATCGCGCGTACTTTATGGTATCTTGTGTGAAATGGGGGGGCTTACAGTGTGGAATGGAGAGTGCTTTTTTTGTTTGGTTTGTTTAGGTTTACTAAGCGAGGGGGTATTGGAATGGAAGCGCTAGACAGAACGATGAGACTGACTATACATGCAAATCTTTAGATGGGGTGGGGCGGAACTTATTAATGCATGCATGAGATAGAAGGCAAGTGTGCACATTCATAAATGGGATAGTGGAGCACAGAAGCACTCTTGGACATTAAATTAGTGTAAGCTTCGTGTATATGTTGAAATCGTTTCCCGCTCTTATGTACCTGCCCTGCCATGAATTTGATTTCAATTTAAAGATACTCGTATACGGTACTTACTACGTCATGGTTGCTGTGAATAAACGGAAATTGAAACAAAATGAGAACAAGGGAAGTATTTTAGAGAATGATTTAATTACGTTAACTATGTGTTGGCTGTATGAAAGAAAACAGAAAAAGTATTTTACAGTGTGGTGGAGAAGTTTTACTCTGCGGAAGGATGTATGTATTTACTTTTATTTAAAAGTAATAGTAACTGTTCCCAACTCCAGTTCGTTCTCTATGAAATTAACTTTGGTTAAAAATTCGATTTTTTTTTTTAAACTGTTTATGTAAAATGTCTGTAGGTAATTCAGAATAAACTATAGAAAATTAACATTAATTTTGTTGATTTTTATCCTCTTTAATTTTGTTTCAAAAAATTCTCCTCTAGGATTCACCGGAGTTGAGATATTTCATATTCGAAAATTAGCTGTCGAATTTTCGAACATTTTCGAAAATGTAAAATGTTTGCAAATAATCGTTTATTGTCGCGAATAAATTCTATTTTTTAACAAATTCTATCTAATTGAAAATTTTCAAGATAAAATTGTCAACAAAATGGAGTAGTAATCTATACTACTATAAATATAAAAATGAAATTTATGACTCATCATCGTCCAGCCCAAATCCTTTACTCTAGAAAGCTGAAATTTTGCACAGAGGTTCTATTTCTATACAAGCAATAAGGAAGGATATTTCGAAATCCAACCCCTAAATGGTAAAAGGGGGAGTCAAAGTTTGTATGGGAACATTTTTATTTTTTATTCGATTGACTTCAAACTCGATTTGTGTACTCTCTATGAGAAATAAAGAGAACTTATTTCTCCGATTTTGGAAATTCAACCCTTAAAGGGGTAAAAGAGGGAGGGGGGTCAAACTTTGTATGGGAACATTTTTATTTTTCATCTGATCGACTTCAAACTCGGTTTGTGCACTCTATTATAAGAAATAAAGATAATTAAGTTTTCAGATTTTGGAAATTTTGCTTGGGGCCGAATTTGCGGAATTCTGTAAGAATGGTACCATTGCTAGAAAGTGGTAGATACACATCCTCACAATTTTTCTAGTTGCATACGTGGTGCAGTAAGGACTGCGCGAGCGAAGCCGCGACTAAAGCTAGTCTTTATATAAAAAATGTTATGTTGGTTTGTGTATGCTTCAAAAACTCGAAAAGTGTTGCATCGATTGAGCTCAAATTTGAGAATCTTTGATATTGGCTCGCGATGGTTGTTATGATGCTTTGCCCAAAATTGAACAAAGGGGGGTGGCACCGCCAGTGGCGGACTAAGGGGGGGGTGGGGGGGGGGGATCCGCCCCGGGTGGCAGACTAATAGAGGGTGCCATCAGTAACAGGAAAATAACTATTTTGCACATTACACAAAATAAAAACACAAATAAAATAATAAAACGAGTTTTGGGCTTCATGCCATTTTCAAAAGTGCAATAAAGTCAAAATCGAAGTAGAAATAAAATCCAAACAACAAATCTATGGGCAGAATGAATATGAAAAAAAAAAACAAGTAAAAGTGTTATCATCGGCTTGGCCGATGCTTTGATACCCTCCACTGCATAAAAGTCATGCAAAATGTTTGCAATGCCATATAGGTTTGGTATATGAGGTACCAGAACTACTTGACCGACATAGACAATTTTCAATACCAACCTGACGACGGTAAAAAGAAGAGCTCTCACAAAATTTCATTCGCCTATATCGATTCGTTTGGACGCTATCGTGCTTTCAAGAGACAGAGAGACACATGGGTCTAATAGTGGTTTTGTATGGGAGGTACCAGAACTACTTGACCTACATAGTCCATTTTCAAAACCAACCTGGCGACGGTAAAAAGAAGTCCTCTCCTCAAAATTTCATTCACCTAGGTTAATTCGTTTGGACGCTATCGTGTTTTCAACAGACAGACAGACAGACGGACAGACAGACGGACAGACAGACAGACGGACATGGCTAAATCGATTCAGAATGTGATCCTGATTCAGAATATATATACCTTATAGGGTCTCCGGTGAATCCTTCTTGGCGTTACATATGTAATGACAAAGTGAATGTACCTTCCTGTGGAGGGTATAAAAAAAGTAAATAAGACCACTGTCAGTGGAAAATATTTTCTTTTTTATTCTGTTTGTGGTTATATTTTAAATAGCTGCGTGCAATAAAGTCCAAAATTACCTACGTTTTGAATCTTTTTGCATAAGACTTTATTTCATAGTACCGTTTTTTGCTACATCTGGAAATACTGCCAAAGATAAGCGATATTTTAAAGAAACTCAACGAAGACAGTCTTGACATAACCCGGGCTCAGGCGCTCAGGGATATGATAATGCTGCGACTATGGCGGCTATTCATGGAGGAGTTCAAAAATGAATTCGGCAAATTAATCCAAAAGCTTTGTTTACGCCATGTGCAAACCATTCTTTAAGCCTTTGTGGAGTTCACTCTTTGGGAAGCACTCCTTCAAGTACAACGTTTTTTGGGACAGTGGAAATTGGGATATTCTCATAAAAAATTTAGGTTGTCAGTCAAGAGACTTGTAGACTAGACACTAGATGGATAGTTTCAACTCTTGAACTCCTTTGTGATCCTCAAAAGGAAAATTTGGATACAAGAGGTGCTGCAACCATACTCCATGCAGCACAGAAATACTTGCAAAAATCTCACTTTAGAAAAAAGTGTATTAAAACTTAAGTCGTTCGGAAGTTTTATTCATGCACATCGTAATGAAACCATGAAAGAGGCCATAATATACGCAAGAGAACAATGTACTGAGATAGAAATTTCAAAAGAAAGGCGGGGAAGAACAAAAAAGAAGAAAATTATGCCAGGCGAAAATGCTCACGTGCTGGTTTGACGTTGGAATAGGAAACACGAAGATCCATTTTAGAATGTCGGGATACATTTTGCACTGAACCTATACATCGGTCGAAGCTGTAAGGCCATGGTCATGGAAGACATTGCGTTAGTTTTCTCAGCTTTTCAACAAAAAATATTGCTGTATGGAATGGAAGAAGAACTCAGTGCTGTTGTTCCAAAGCTTACCTCGACATTTATAGAACTAAACAACAGTATCATATTGGAAATCGGGTGAAGACGCCGCGGCGTCACATGATAGCTTCAAAAATAAATTTAAGGTGCAGAAATTTGGACAGCCTTTGCATTCTTAAGCTTCATTGTTACGTGGGACTTTTTAGACTTGTTACAGAGTCTGTCATTGGCGATGAAAATTTATTTAACAATTTGCGTCATCGTGTGAACGAAGCTTTTCAAAATTAAAATTAATTCAGATTTATCTTATCGATCAACAAGGAACCAAAATAGGTTGACTAATCTGGCTATACTTTCAATCGAAAAGGAGCACACAAAAATTATAGATTTTAATGATTTAATCGAAAGATTCAGTGCAATAAAAGCTCGAAAGCACATTTAAATAAAATCATTGTTCGTTTTTTTTTTCTTAAATTTTTTAAGGGGTGTAAGTTTGTTTTACCGCCCGGGTGCCACTGCCTCTTAGTCGGCCCCTGGGTACCGCTCATGTTCTTGTGAAGATTGGTCAAAATTGGACAAAGAGGCGGCATTTTCCACACAAAAAAAATTTTAAAATCTTGTATCTCAAAACCACCGAAGAGATTGAACTCAAATTTTTGGATTGGTTAGATTGGTCAAAATTTTATAAAGGGGCATGTCACCTCCCATACAAAAAAAAACATTGCAAACGCTATTCTTCGACAGTCATGAAAGCCAACATTTTAAAAATTTGTATCTACAACTGATATGCATTAATTTGAAATAGATTTTTGTATTTTCCTATTTTGCACTACGAAGTGTGCAGTTCTTTATAAATTATACAAGATTTGAGTTATATCTACGCCAACTTCAATTGTCGAAATAAAACTAATTTCTGTCTGTACTAATAAACGACAAGTTAAAAATTCGTAACTCTAACTGTGTATGCCTTCCCGGACAACTTTCTGACAATTCTCTGACTTTTGACATTATATTTACCATGCAA
Source organism: Cheilosia scutellata (assembly GCA_955612985.1). Classification (NCBI taxonomy): domain Eukaryota; kingdom Metazoa; phylum Arthropoda; class Insecta; order Diptera; family Syrphidae; genus Cheilosia; species Cheilosia scutellata. The sequence continues at coordinate 18,729,364 of OY015311.1, forward strand.
ATCCTTATTGTTCTCGTTGTGGTGCCTAAGTCCTTCTGGGGACAGAAATCATTTATCATGACAACATTCCTCACATTTTGTGTTCCATTCAACGAAAAATTTATTTTTTTTTTCTGTTTTACTTTTTACTTCCGATGGCAGGCCATTGGGTAAGCTTTTCACGGATGCGAAGATGAATATGCATCGACATTGTATGTACTTGAAAATTCTGCAAGCCGTGCGCAATGGTTAGAAACGGAAGAGGAATGTTAAATACCGAAAGTCATTCTGTTATTGCATATTTGCCAGCAAATTGAAATAGAAGGGGGAGGATGTTATGCAGATGTATTCACAAGATAAGGGATGTTTCATACAGCAGGAAGTGCGTTTGAGTGGGGCTGGATATGTTTTGAGTAAAGATGCTATAGAATAGCAAATGATTGGAGTTGTCATTTTGAATAATGTCATTGAGAGAAGTTAATCCCCCTTAGTAATCACTCAGAGCATGGTTTTTTTTTTCGGTTCGTATGAAATATTTAAGCAAATTGGAAATCTCAATCTCTGAACTGATGGGGGTGGGGAGTGGTTGTAGAGATGCTATCATTACATTTGCAAGAATTACCTTATGCATATTTGAAGTTTAGAGATTATGAAAATATTTCAGAAATGCTGCACAGGTAGGTATATCCTTGACTAAGATATTCCTTTGGTGTTTTGATACCTTGACTGCATATTTTATGTTGTTTAGCCTAGGTATTTCTATCTTCTTACATTTGCATAAATGTATTATTAAATGTAGATATTTCAAAAATCTGTACGCATAGGAAGCTAATTACTTCGATAATGTATATGAAGAATTTACGTATAGGTCTTCTACTGCTCGGTTTAAGAATGGTGTACCTAGTCCAAAATAGGTATGATTTCAACTGAAGTGGTTTTTAACAAATTTGTTGTTTTCTCATACAGAATAATAGAAATTGATCAGTGGACGCTCCCCAATTTAATCGAGAAACAAAAATGGCCACGTGCACCGTTTTGGATTATAAAGTTCATTCGAAGATTTCACGACATTAGCTTTTTTCGAACATAAAATAAATTTAATAAAGTTTTTTTTTTAAATATACTAGTAGGTACACATTTGAATTGGTCTCCAAGTTCGTGCGACTAATCACCTTTTGGATTACTTTCAGTGGCATATGCCAAATCGCTATTCTACGCAGGGAATCTAAGTAGACGGACGACTTGAAGGCTAAACTTTCGCCTCGTTATTACCGGTAAACGGCACTTGTAGATTCCTAAATGTCCGATATCATACTGGAAAAGTAATGGAACAACTCTTTAAAAAAAAGCCTATATGACCAAAGTTCCTATGCTTTGTATTTCATTTGAAATGTTGCACAAATTTCCAAAAGTCTGTTCAACTACCTGCTTACTCTGATGACATTAAACAAGTTACATATTACGCGAACATGCAACATATAGCTGTCCATGTGAAAAACATAGCTGTCGGAAGTCAACTCATGCAATGACCAAGTAGTTCCGAAGATAGCCCCTATACTCCCGTTTTCCCTTCCGCCAATCCCACCGTAAGTATTAAGTAACCTATACTGATCCGGAGGATGTAAGGAAAAGTTTGTCCCCCTTTTTTCAACTTTTATAGGACGAATTTTGGAAAACGATGAATGAGGCATATAATAGTTTTGACTTATCTATCAACATACATATTTTCAAGTTCATACGGCTAATGGTTCTTGAGACCCCCCTTACTCCCCGCGACCCCTTTACTCCTGAGAAATTCTCCCCCACCATACGGCCTAATTTGGCCACACATCTATAAATCAGAAAAAAATCATGAAAATCGGACGAATGGTTCTCGAGTTATGGAGGGACGAACAGACGGACGTTGAATTTCATAAAGTATGTAGTATGGATGGATATGGACGGAAGTATGGATATGGTGGATGTAACCAAGGATGAGATTTCGATTCTTAAACAAAGTATAGCTTTCCATTATACCTTCCCGCAAAAAGAGAGTAGATAATGCCTCGAAAATGCTTTTTCGCACGGGCGAAAAGTGCTTCGGTAATCTTAATAGTTAACCATCAAATTATTTTCAGTTTTGCCAGGAAAACATAATGGAAAGCAGAGCCGAAACAAAAATAATCTTCAATCTGACACATTAAAGTATCTAAATGCACTCACAAGCTGTTAAATGTCTCACTTATAATGGACTCAAATTAGCATTAAAATTAAACTAGTTTAGTCTTGGAAACGGAACCTGAACTGAAAGTTAGCGAACTTTGAGTTAATTTAGGTTAATAATAATGCCACTGCATATTCATCAACATTTCTGTGATTGTCCAGTTAAACAACATGGCCAAGTTCACACGACACCTATTATTGATTAGTTTTTTTCACGTACAAAGTTTTATCAACTTTTATTCGATTTTTCAACGTTTATATTTTTTTTAGGGACGCAGCTCGATAGCACGGGCGAACAGTCAGCAAAACATTTGCCGTCATGCGAGATTTTTCTAATCGCAGTGAAAAGTTCGGCTTAGGGATTTACTACGATTTGGACATTTTATTGTCATTGTCGATTTATTGATAGAGCCGGCTTATTATTTTTGCTACTACCGCAGAGATTAGAGCCAGAATCTATAACTCTACCTGTTTGGTTTATACTTTCTAACTTAAGTTGCTATTTTCCCAATTTTTTGTATTAAGGTATCGTAAAAATGTCGAGAACTAATTGAAGGGATTTCGAACGATTGTCAGATAAAAGAGAAGCATAAAGATCACCATCATTTACAAAACAAATAAATTTTTATTTTTAAACTTCTGACTCGCCATAGCGATGTAGAAAAGCACGTCGACCTATAAAATCTTTTGTGCTTGAAACGTCAGAATTTATTTTAGGTAAGTACCTACATTCCAAATGTAGTTGATGATGCATTCAGTAGAGGACGTATTAAATCCTTCAGTACTTATTATTATTATTTTCCTGAAAAATTACTTCCTCCTGATACCATAGAGGACCGGGCATTCACACATCATAGCTCAGCAGTTTCGTCTTCCTCCAGACATAGTCGACACTCCGGTGAGTCGACTAATTGCATTTTCTTTAGGTGATATCGCAAACCGTACTGACCTGTTAGATTAAGGTAAATTACTAAATTTTTGATATTATGCCTGCCTAGATTAAGGAATCAAATAAATTAATAAATAAAGCAAAACCAACCTTTTTATAAGTCCTTCCAAGTTTTTTGTACCATTTGTGGTGAGTATTGTGAAATGTAGTTTGCTTCTACTCAAACGTAAGTTACACTTAACTCTGCACTGTGACAACGGCCATAGAACTCACCGATAGTCGAAAAATGTCGTCCAAATATTAGCGCTTATTATGGTCATTCCACATTCCCTCAAATACTTACTTAAAAGTTATACACTTAGAACTACAATACCCAGGTTTATGTCCATTTCATACGTTAAAAATCCAAATACTCACTCTTTTATTTAAATTTATTTTAATTCCAAACTAAAACAATTTTAATTCTAATAATTAAAAGTTATTGGTTCAACAATATTATTCATATGTTTCAGTAGAGTTGTCTTCAACTGAGTTGAGTATATTTTTCTTTCCTCTCCAAATCTCTTACGTCCTGAATAATACTTTTTATTTTAAATTTATATTCGAAGCATGCATAGAAATGTTATTGTAAATTAGAAAGACATTTATGAAAAATGCTTGTAAAATTCTAAAAAGAAATTGTTTCAGAGAAACACTAATAAATGAGATAATGGATATTTTTTCATTGGGATTTTACTATTGTTCCTTTTCGTGTGGCACTTCCCAGTAGATTTCATCCAGATGATGTTGCTCCTTATCCAGTTTTCTCATGCCGATTACTTTCAAGAAGAGACCTAAAGGAAATCGTCGCGTGTATTGGTATACGCATGTAAATATTTGTTTTCACTAAATATTTACCTGCAAGTATTCCTCCGACAATAGCAACTAATAAAGTCAGACCGATTCCGAATAACTGATAGCCTCCCTGGCCCAGAGCAGTTCGTCCATAACCCTGAAATGGAAAAAAATATTATCCTTTGCCCATTTTTATATATTTATACTCTGACTCACCCCTAGTATTTGAGTGGAATTTCCGCTCATTTCATCTGCATCAGCCATTGCAGGGAATATGCCCGCCATAGAGTTCTTGTAAGCATCCTTTGTGACTAAGCAGGCATAAATGGCTGAGGCAATCGCCGATATAAGTGCTGGCATGCCATGTAAATTATGCACTCCGCACGTATCGTGGATACGCAGTTTAGCCGTGATTGCTGGCTGCAAAAAAGGATAACACTAATTATACATATGGAAGCAGATTGTATTCAATAGATCATTAGATTCCAATTCATTGGACATAATACAAAACAAAGCTCTGCACCGAACCCACCCACTATGGTGTCCTTAAAACGATTGAATGAACCCACTGTAAAGTTAACACCCTCGCGTTTAAAGTGTATTACCCTCCGTCCTCAATCAATATGAAGAAGAAAATAAAACCTAAAACCTATGGCAGCAGTCGGCTCAGCCATATCCTTGGAGGTACAACATATGCACTGTACTACCAGTGTACAACCTCAATCCGGCAGTTCAGGGAATGGGAGTTCATTTGGGGAGTTCATTTGGGGAGCAATTTGGAATCTCAAATTAAATAAATGTTTCATGTAATTTCTATTCGAATCGCTTGTCGAGCCTGGCTGCTAGCAAGTTAGAGGGTGAAGATGGACTGTGTACAAACATTATCCTTCCATGTAGGTGATGGCAAGTCGCTGTGCAAAACTATGAGTGTGCGCTCATATATATTTTAAAATTTATGACTGTACATGGTGTAGTCGTCTGAGGTAAGGATATGCCTGATTCTCCTCCTTTTCATGAGCGAACGGCGATAATTTTGAATAATATATAAATCTTGATATTTTAAAATGCAAATTTGTCTCACAGGATAAGCCTTGCGTGTATGTGTGTGGCTATAAACTCATTGGGTTAGACGAGCATATGTGGAAAAGGATGGTGGGTAGTATGGTAGTAATATAGACGGTATACAGTTTGCCGATTAAGAGCACTTTACAAGCTCATTTTCGGAGTGAATTGTATAATGTTAGTCATTCTGTGTGTAGACTGTAGATGTAGAGCAAGGGATATTAATGCGAGATTTGCATACGTATTCCCTGGTATAAATTGTCAATATTCTGGCATATTATTGATGTTATGCATATTGATGCTGATAGGGGTTTCATCTGTTTGAGTAATGGGTGTGTTGGTTGGAAGGATACGAATATCAGGTAATTTGTCTTATTTTAGTTTTAAAGACACCTTTTTATGGCATAATCATTTCTCAAGTCTAGTGCTTAGATTTAATGTTGCCCAGAGATGTGGTCTTCATGTTAATTCGGTGATACGTCAACTCATATGTCCTACGTGGTCTCTGTCCGCATAACGCGGCAACAACCAATCAAATAATACGCGCTCCAATCGAATGGATTTTTTTATTCCTCCCATAAAATTCATACTAGATTGAGAAACCACTACTGGTACTGCCGATAGAAAAAAGCACTCGATGATCGATAACAGTCCGCTAAATGCTCAAGTCGAAAAAAGTCAGGCATTGTCGCACAATGTTAAAAATCTGGTAGGTTCACTGGTCAAGTTTTCAAATTATGAAATGAAATTATAAACGGAAAGCTTGCCATTTACCAATTTCATCAGGTAGATTAATTTCTTTTTATATTTTAGGTGGGCAGATTCCATGCCCCCGACAATTTTAATTTTTGATATTTCTCCTTGCTGTAGGACTGCAAGTCCTACCGCTCTACCAAATTTCAAAATTCTACGGAAATCGAGAGCGGCCCAAAAAGATAATGACCGATTTTAAAAACTTTGTGTATACCAGGCCCCCTGAATGGAAAATCAACTTTCAAAATGTATGTACCACCGAATTTAGTATTCTGCCAAATTTCACGATTCTAGGATGGCCGAAGGTTAGGTTAGGTTAGGTGGAATAGGGTGTGAGTTTATCACATTGGACTAGGTACCATATTGGTCCCTTCGGCATCCCTGGGGAACCTTAACGGTCAAGAAATCAAATCAATGCGCCAAAACAATTTTGTTTCCGAGGTCAACCTCCTCCAAATTCTCGAAGAAGTACCTACCAAGGTATTTCCTCCTGTACCGAGCAATAGCTTGACATTCACAGAGGAGATGAGTTATATCCTCTGCGACATGTAAGTCTTCGCAATACCTGCATATGTCTGTATCTGTTAGACCTAATCTCATAGCGTGCTTCCTTAGAAGACAGTGCCTGGAGAGTATCCCTATCGCCATTCGTACCCTTGATCTGCCGAGCTTTAGTAGGATGGCCGAAAGTTCTTCATAATTTTGATGATCATCATCTAAGTAGTGAGTGAGTGAGTCAGTTACGGTTTTTGTGTTTTTGAAGTCCTGTATGTTGAGAACGACGAATTGTATAAATGCTATAAGTTTGAAGTTTTTAGCTTATTTAGTTCCGAGATTAGTGGGGGGTCGAAAACAGCCTGTAAAAAGGCTATGTGTCTTTACTAGAGAACTTGGCTGGGGCACTACCCTGCCCTTTGATAATAACAAAGACGTAAAAAAACATAACAAGTAATACTGTGGGAATGTCATACCACAGCATTCACGCGAAACTAAGTTATGGGAAGCTACTTCTTTAACAACATAGAAGAGAGAGGCTAAATTCTGTAAGGTAATAAAATTCTCTAGGGAAAGTTCGTAGTTTTTTCCAAGTGATGGTTAACCCAAGTATAGTGATGAGCCGACTAAGGTTCCCATAGTGTCTTACGACGGTTCTCCCCACAAACCTATGTCTAACCTAACCTAAGTCACTAAAGTATAGTTAATAGTTCTAATTTTTGCTGGCGGACAATCTTTTTGAAAAATTGGTCTCAGTTGAAAGAACCCTTTCCGGAGTAATCTGCTAACGCGGGAGTAACTCACAGACGTGGGTCCCATTTCCAGCGAGAATCACTCATCGACCTAGATCTTTGCTCACGGAAGAGCCATGCATAGACATCGCACCTAGATCTAAGTACCAGCTCACTCGAAAAACATGTTTAGGCATCGAATAGGTACCGAATCCGAATATTGTTAGGTTAGTTTACGTAGTTCTTACCAATAAAGCTCCAACATTTGTGGTTCTTATAGACCATGGTTTATATTTATAGGGGCGTGACTCCTCTCATACCAAAATCGTATAGCTCAAACTTACAGCAAATCTTAGTTATTGGCACTGGAGTGCTCCTGTGAAGATTGGTCAAATTTGGACAAAGGGGTGTGGCACCATAAAAACAATCAAGATAATCTTGGGTATTGACTCAGGAGTGTTCCTGTTCGTCAAAATTAGACAAAGCGGCGTGACACCTCCCATTCGAAAAAAAAAAACATTCAAAATCGTATATCTCGAAAACACCCGAATCGATTGAGTCAAAATTTACAGACAATCTTAGGTATTGGGCCAGAAGTCTTCCCGTGAAGATTCGTCAAAATTAAACAAAGCGGCGTGACACCTCCCATACAAAATCATTTTCTATGGGGTGAAACTTGATAACGTTATAACTCGATAATCGCTGGGCCGATTGTCATGATTCTTTTTTGTTTGTTCGGATTGCTGTATTAATTCAGGTTTAGCAAGAAAGAAAATAAAAAAAAACGATTTATTCTCACTTTTCTTATTTTACGAAAGAACATTATCTAAGGCCTAAGCAATAACATTTCTATGCACGGGCAAAGCCGGGCAAATCCGAGGGGGTACTGCTAGTCTTCGTATAATTTTGAAAAATGAGTGTTCGTTTCTCTGGTCTTATGTAGGACCGCAATAAGCATGCAAAACTCAAATAACTCCACAAATTCAACAGCATTACAGTGGGTCTGCGAGTAACTGCTTTCAAATTGATTTTGCAAGCCGCAAATAAAATCCAATTTACCTCTCCTTCGGTATACGTTGACATTCCACAACACCGCCATACCATAATAATGATCATCTGGACTGTTTAATTAGCCCGTCCGCTAAGCCGCCATATATAAACCTGTTGGTAAGCAACCCCTAGCACCGGAATAGTTTCAGAATTCAACTTTTAATAAGCTATCCTCGTTCGCAAAGTACGAACCATGGCGTGCGTTACAGCCATGAAAGATCCTGCCGTCATGCTTCATGCAGTGTGTAAGCCTCATTTTACATATAGTACACAATTTCAAATCTATCTACACAAAGTCCAACAGATGTACAAATACGCATCTATACAAGCACATAGCAGCATTTCCACTTTATTGTTCTAAAATCCATTCACATCGGACTGTTGTGTTTCCTACAAGCAAATACCACCACCGTAGCGGAGCCTAAAACTAGAATTTCAATCGGCCAAAATCGGTTCACTGCACTTCGCATCCCAGCATGCACATGTGCAATTACGAAATTTCAGTTAATTTTGCCCAAAACCAAATACAAAGTTCGCAAATGCTACTACCCTATGCGGTTGGTATCTGTGCATGTGCAGGTAACAAAATCGCCTTACAAGCTTCTTTCAATCGAAAATAGGGTTAACAGTAAACAGGCTTTCTCTCTCTATTAAATGAAAGCAAAAATTATATACAAATTGCATATTATTGAATATATCTAGGTCTCCATCTCCACTATTCTGGGCAATGCAATTTTCATTATTTGGAAATTTAAATTATGAGCTCGATGAGATTTTTAGTTTTCCCTTACAGGGTATCGGTCCGGAAATATGTTGTTTGGCCATAATCCGTATTGCATGCAGCAATAATGAATAATGTGCAGACAATTCCGGTGCGGGCAAATTGGATCGGTTCCCATTGTATTTCGCAAAATATGTATGCAGTTTGGTTTGTTGTGTATCTGTACTATATTTGGAATTGAGTACATTTTTCTAATAACTCATAGTTTCCAATGAGTTGTGGAGATTGAACGGAAACAGGTATAAATGGCAGAGCACAAATATTTTAATTTACAAATAATTGATATTTTATTGTGATATAGGTACCTACAGAGCTTAACACATTTTGCAGAGATTATACATAAATCTTTACGTAATTGCTGGCAATGCCGGATGGAAGAAATATTGCTGGTAAATAATAATAAATTGTTTGGGTCGTAAATATTTTCAGATTTCAGTCGAGAATTTGAGGGCCGCTACAGTCAGTGTGCCGAATGCTTTCACTATTTTTTTGAAGGAGAGCCTACGGGTATGCAATGTAAATGTGAGTTTGATCATTGATTTTTTTGTGAGCCACATTTTGACATTTTTATAGATGAAAATGTTGATCGATGATCGAATCGTTTCGACGATCATCGTTTTTTGGTTGTTACACGTTCGATCGTTTTTTCGATTTGTTTTCGATTGTTTTCGATTGTTCAAAGCGGGTCCTACAAACTTTATTACATTGAGAAAAAATTCACCATTTGGTGTGTCATCATATCATAATGACGATCATAGGTTTATTGAGATGAACATTTTGAGAAGCAGCCAGCGATATCTGGTACAAGATATATCTTTTTTTTTCAAGATTTTTAAGCTTCAAAATATGTGCAAGACTTTTTACCTTAAATTCATTAAATTTCAAGATTTTTGATATCGAACTTATGTATAATTTTTATGTCTAATAATTTAAAACAAAATTGTCTATAAAGTGGTTTTCTATTCTATAATATTGTCAGTGAAATAAAACTCATGCACGACTTATATTGTGCTAATGTTTCCGTCAGCACTGGAAATTATTTGTGGCATGTGATAAATTGGCTCAAGGAAGTTAAGAATAAGAATGATCATAAGTATGTGGCTTATGGTATCTACCAATTGCAGAACATAATCTATCATTCAATTCAGCTGATCATTTTGATAATTTTTTTTATAAAGGCGGACTCTCAGGTAGACTCAAAAATTGTGGACGAAGTCACTTGTAGCAGGACCAAGTCAACTGCTATTGTTAAAAATTTGCACCTCCGTTGGAAAGACCTGAAATTGCAAAAATATGGATTCCCTTAGCCGGCTATCATTTTGAGGCAATAATAAATAAGCAACTGGCAATAGGAAACAGGCAATATTATCGTTCACAATTATTTTACTTTGAATGAATTTAGAGGTGTCCCATCGAAGCAACTCAATATCGGTCGAACAAAAAATTTTGCTGATTGCGGCAATATTTTGATCGCTGATGGCTTATTGCTTTTTGCCTTATGTTGGAGCCGCCTTAAAAATGCAATATAACATTTTTTAAATGCCCGATGCACTGCATACAAGTCATGCAAAATGTTAGTCATGTGAGTTAGTATACGTATACTGAAAACAAAGCAACTCGACCGATATAGTCCAATTTAAATACGAACGACGCGACGACCGACGGTAAAAAAAGTTATCTCATAAAATTTCTTGCTTTGACTATTTTTAAGGATTATGCGGACTTTAGAGTAGATAATATTTTGTATTCCCTTTGACGTTTCCTATTATTTGGAAAACCGCCATAACAAAGTCTTATGTCAACGGAAAATTTAATAAAATTAAATAAAACGTTGAAAACTTAATATGTAGGTACACAGTTCTTCCGAAACTTGTAAACAGAGTGCCGGTACAAAGACGTATCTGCTCCTTGGAAACAACATAGATTGGGCCAACTTTTATGAGACTTTTGACATTTGTACTTAACTAAACAATTTTTTTTCCCGTTATAGTTTTATATTTTGGAAAAATCTTGAAAAAAAGATTTTCAACTTTTTTATCTGGGAACACTGGAAGCAGCACCAATTGGCCTGCGATTTGACACCTCCGTAAATGTTTCTCTGTAGGGATATGAAGTCACTAGATTTTGATAATTTAACAGACGAGGGAAGAAAAACCCCGAAGACGTTGCAATTTGTAATCTTTAATCTTACTCAGCTTGTAAACGAGCCCACGCGGATTCCAGACAATGGCCCCGATCCATTGACCGCTAGTCGTCTAGCACATAACATCCCTGATGGAGGAACGCTGGCGCTAGAGATCTAGCGGCAGGCCGGCAGCGGCAAAGTGACATTAGACACCGTTTTGTTGAAGCACTGACACTAGCTCGACTTGACCGGATGTAGCACATAACCGTAACCGACTACTCAACCCACTTTCTGCGCCGTTTTACCGGTATTATCTGACAGATAAAGCCTTTTAGCCGGTTCAAGTGGCTATCAAAGCCTTTATAAGCAAAATATTTTTTTTTTTGAAGTGGATGGAAAAAATTAAGTTTCAGAGCTTTTGTTTGTCGACGAGCGTAGGTTGAAGTCCCAAGCGGCTAACATGGATTTATTTTAATTTTTAGAAGTCGCGTTGGAACAGAGTATTTTGCCCAACACGAAATTATTTCAAAACACTTGACGATGAAGTTTGTATAAGTCGATTCTGGCTTTCTAAAATCGCTGTACATAAAAAATATTATTTCATTAATAGAAAGTCTAGTTAAGCTTCTAATAAACAAAGACAAAACAAATGACATGTGTATTGAAACGGTAAAAAACAGCATTGCCGTTCGGTCAAACAATTAGTGGCTGATAAATGTTTCTACCAGTTAGTTATCAGAGACTTTGACGATGAAACAGAGGTAAAATATCAGCAAATTTTATCTGTTGGATAGCGTTATGTGTCAGATACTATCCGAAACCTTTTCTGAAACATTTGAAACTGACCGTTAAAATATTTTTTTTGAAGCTCCTTACAATACACATAGAGAATGTATAATATATTGCTCAACTGTCATAACCAGAAACTCTAAGCTGTCAGTAAACGTATAGGAATATTATTCGCCCGCATGTGTCATGGCGGACCCTTGTGATCCTTTCTATGGAAAAGCATGCTTTTTTGATAAACGTGCAAGACGAAACGAAAATCAGTGCTTGGAATTATGTTACCGGTTATTAAGATACTCCTTGGTCTTACCGATTTGAAGAAAATCTATTATGTACAAATTTATCGTTTCACATTTGTGATCACATTTCAATTGTTTGTTGTAAAATTAACAACAGAAAAATTCAATTAACATTTTACACCAAAAGAAAACTATACACAAATGATGAATTTACAAAAACAAATTAATATTCAACTCACCGTCAGAAATCGATATCCGAGGACCGATACAGCACCAGAAATGATTCCAATTAATATAGCACCATGAGGCCCAATAAGCAAATTGCAAACCGAACCAACAGCAACACCTCCGGCTAGTGTCGAATTCTGTACATGCACCATGTCCAATTTGTTCTCATGGCTTACAAGTGCGGACAGGACGAACGTGGTGACTGCAACGATACAATAAGAGAAAGCGCATTTGTATTATAAAAACGAAAAATATCATACTAGCACACTCTGTCACAGCTCCTCAACAGGGCCAAAGCCAGCCAACTAACCAACTATATATCCTTCCACACATTGTGGTGATAAGGAGGTCGACTGAACGAAGTGTCCTTATTGTGCAAAACAATGAATTTCCATATGAAAAGCGGCAGAAAAGCGAGAGCAAAAAAAAGGCTACACAGAAAATAAACAATTCACCCCCTCCCCCACCCGTTTACAATGTTTACAACATGGCACCTGAAATGCTGCAGCAGCAGTGCAACGACGCGACGCCAGGGCGTTAGCGTATAAGAGGAGGACATATCCTAAGAGAGGGCGTTAGGCGTGAGAGCCTTTAGTTTTGCGTTGTTTTTGTTAATGTTGTCATGTTCAATGGCATTCACAAAGGATAATGAGGTGCTTTAGTGCGACAACCTCATTCGTATTGTAGTAGTATGTGCAAGTGCGGTGCGCGCGAATTGAAGTGCGGGTGTGATATACTGTTATATGTAGCCGAATACAGCATCAACGTTTAAAGGGTGTAATGCATGGCAAATAACTACAGCTTACAGAATGTTTTACAAACAGTGACTCCTTGGCAACAGCTACAACAATGCTAATATAGTAAATGCGCTCATAATTAAAAGTGTCATTGTTACTGCTGCCTGCAGTGTTTACATTATGCGGAACAGGAGAGGTTACAAAAAAATAATGAGAGGCTTATCTGTTTTCTATAGACAATGTCGGTTGCTTGGTGAGGGAAATCCATCTTAGACAACAAATGTGTGAAGCACAAACCTTTCGGATATCGTTTTGAATAAAAAAAACCTGCAAACAATGTTGTTGACGCAAGGATGAGCCTGATGAAGTCAACCTAGCACGTTGCTTCGAAAATCGGTCCTGGCAAAAAATGTCACCATTAATGCTGAGGTTAGATTGCATCAATGCAATCCACACAGTCCAATACTAATGACTCAGTGTTCGCTTGAATCAATTTACTGTAACCATATTTTTTATATATTTTTATATTCAAAGGAATATTTTTAGAAGCGCAAGAGCTTCATCATTATCATCATTTTCTAATGGTCCGCTTGTCCATTAAGTGGGTCGCGGGTGTAGGTTGCTCAAGTGAACCCTCCAAAGCTCTCGATCCTCCGCCATCGACTCCAAATCATCAAGGGCAATCCCCATACGGGTAGAGGAGAGATTATGGACTTGATCTAACCATCTCATCCTAGGTCTACCTAGAGGACGTCTGCCTGATGGTACGGATTCCATAGCACGTCGTGGAATCCTGGTCGGGGACATGCGTTTAACATGACCAAACCACCGAAGCATGGACCGCTCCGTCCGGAGAAGTAGCTGCTCGACATTGAGTTCCTCACGTATTCTGGTATTTCTAATGCGATCTCTACGAGTCACACCAGCAATACAACGGAGAAATTTCATTTCGGCAGCTTGTATTCGCGATCTTATTCTTTCGGTCATTACCCAAACCTCATGACCATAGGTAAGAGTTGGAACAAACACCGAATTAAAGACTGACAACTTAGCTTTGACACCAAATTCAGTCCTCCTAATAACAGAATGACCAAGCTGTCTGAAAATTGACCCAGCCTGACCAATCCTACAGGAAAACTCAGCATTGCTCCTTCCATCACTCGTGAATAAGACCCCGAGATACTTAAACATCTCCACCTGTTTCAATGGGCCTCCACTAACATGCAGAGTGCATTGAACAGGCGTTCTGGAGACGACCATCACTTCAGATTTGTTCACGTTAACCTTCATCTCAGCTTCAACACAAACGGCTATAAACCGATCGAGTGCGCGCTGAAGTTCAGTCTGAGAGGACCCAAGGATGACCAAGTCGTCAGCGCAAGAGCTTACACATTCCTAAAGCAGGACAGACTCAAATGAAGAATACTATCGGTGAGGTAATTTCTCGACATCACCGTTGCATGGGAAGCCATAGAAACAGCTATAAGGACCTGACAACTTATCGAAAACTTACTTTACTTCACTATTAATGGCGAAACAATCTGGAGCAGACCTGAGGTTCAACCAACATGCCTCTTGCAAAGCTCGTTTTTCGGACAGGCAATACCCCAAAAATAATAAGTGGAAATGCTTAAACAGTGAAGTATGTATGGGGACTTGCAACCTGGGGTTTCTGTTGGATTTGGAATACTTGCGAGTTTGGGTGTATGCAATATTTCCTTATATACATTTTTCGTACGTACCGCATAGAAACCCATTTTATACCCAATTTCGCACATACTCCGAATCCAATAGTGACCCTAAGCAGGCGGTTCGCAGGGGCAGCATGCCTCCCAATGCAAATGTTTTCGGGGCTTTATTTCTAACTTGTTGTTTATGTTTGGGCCTTCTGCTGCATGAAAAATAAATAAATAAATAAATTAGACACGTTGTCTTCTAGAAAAGCATTCCTCACACCCTTACGGGATTAAATAAGCATTCATACAAAAATAGCAAGTATACGCCTCCGACACCGCAACAATGTTAATATCGGCTATGGCAACCATTCAATAATTGTTACCGAGGGGGATTCAAATTTCTGATATCATAAGCCAAAACCTATCTCATAAAGCAGTTTTTATTATTTAAATAAATTAAAATCTATACGTAGGTATAATAAAACTGTATTGGGTTGGTGATGATATCTCCTTTTCCAAAATCCCTTTTCCAAAATCCCCTTTCAAAAATCCCCTATTCTATAATCCCCTGTGCTGGAATCCCTTACTCCAAAAAATCTCCCTGTTTTAAATTTGGTGTTATTAATTCTGTCGCGCGACATTGTGAGATACGTATGGGGGGGCATGCTGCCCCCCTGCAACCACCCTGCTTGGTCTACTGTCAGATTTGCGGTATATGTGCGAAATTGGGTATATAAAATGCCCAAAGTGTAATATAAACTTTGCATATACCCAAACTTGCACCTACTCCAAATGCTACAGTGACCAAAAGTAGTGGGTTGCAGGGAGGGCACCATGTCCCCCATATAAATCTCACTTTTTAACACCATTTTTAGATTTGGTTTATAACTTTATAACAGAATTAAAAAATGGCGGATTTTGTCCCTTAAATAGATTTAAAAAAAATAAAAATGTCCCACATAACGTGTTATCTTGTTACATGCGACAAATACTAGATATCAATTACTGTCAAGAGCGAAATTGCCAAACCCATTCCTTTAGGTTCCTCTATCATATATCTACATAATGATTTCTGGTTAAAACCATGAGACCCAACTTTTTCACGAAAGAAATACTTTCACTTAAAAAAAATAAATAAATAAATAAATAAATAGGTGGCGCAACAGTCGTAAAAATGAATTCTCACCGCAGAGTTCTGAATCATATTTGCTATCTCATCAGTCAAAAGTGTTGCTTTTCCAGGAACTTATTTCCACCACAAGTCCTTATGTAAGTTTACCACCTTTTCATAATGATGTCTGTGCACTTTTATAATGTCTGTCTGTGGTATTACTTCCTTGGAAATGCGGCAATCCGTGTCTTAATCTGGGAAACCTCAATTTTAAGAACTAATGTCGTAATTTGTCTCTCAGATCGCTGTTCATGGTAAACCCGTTGAATTTATATTGTGTACACACTGTGCCGTTGCGGAAAATTTAAACCAATTAAAACAGACAACTCTGCGTGTTCGTCGTTTACGACCGCTTAATTAATATTCCCAACACAGCACCTGGTCTATTGCGATTTAATTTCTATTTACATTTACACTTAGCGTCGGCACTGAACATTGTGAAAGTTCAGCAAGAGAGAGAAAGTCTGGTCCCGACTCACAATTCGTTTCGTTTCGTTCCTCGACACCTTTGAATAAACACAAAGCGACTAACAAACAAATAAGCAAACAAAAACACCAACAAGCAGTAAACAGCACAACACCACCACCACACAGAGCATCACTAAGCGCGAACAAAACACACCAACATGGATGGGATCCAAAGTGCTTGATATTTAGTATTATAGGGTTTGTTGTATGGCACTGGCACCTTACCTGTTGCAGCTGCTAATGACAGATACGTGTTTAGAATAGCACGCTCCTGGGCATCGCCATTGGCCAGGACGGAATTAAAGCTCGGCCAGTACACCCACAGGAAGAGGGTACCAATCATGGCGAAAATATCGGACGTGTAATTGGCCCCCTCGTGTTTGCCAGCGTCATTTTGGTCCTTGTTGGGTCGCAACATCAGGCTGACAGCCAGGCCAAAGTATGCACCGAAGGCATGAACTGTAATGGATCCGCCGACGTCGGTTATCTGCAATAGAGGAGAAAATTACAAAATAAACGATTTCCTCTTATGGCGGGAGGTTTTGTGTATATGCGAGTGTTTGTGTGTATGGGTGGGTGATTTCCACTTCTAAGAATTAAAGAGCCGAAGGAGCACAGCTGAAGGAATGAAGATTCCACTCAAAAGGACTAATTAATTTCATCCTGTTGTTATGTTGTTATATTTTTTTTTTGTTGCCCTTCTTCTATTTGCTCTGCCGGTTCCTTTGTAAGGATTCGTTTGCAGTATATTTCTCCTCTCCGTCTCCACCTTGGCTCTTCGTTTCTTTGATCCAGATCCAGAGTCTTTAAATAGAATTACTGTGAATATATAGATAGATAAGCTTCCTTACGCTAAGGATATCCAACTGGATGAACTCGTTCACAGCAAAGAGTGCAACTTCAAACAGCGCCATAAAGAGCAACTGAACGGGCGTGGTGCGACCCAGGAGTGCACCCATACTGATCAGCGGTACGGCAGCAGCGATGTCTGCATCAATTATACTCTCCAGGGATAAGCTGTAAAGACAAGCACACACACACGTATACATATATGTACAGCAACTAGGACACACGGTGTATATATATAGATGATGTGGTCTAGTGCTTTAAGTTTCCTTTACGTTGCGACTACAGGATGCACAATGCAATTAGTAATTAATTAGCATAGTGTACTGAGAGTACACCTAGACCTACTCCTGTGTGCCGGAGGGAGCATTTTGCTTCTATTTTTTTTTGTTCGTTGTGTTTGTTTATGCTTTTGGTTTACCTTATGTGACCAGACTCCATGCGGAAGAAACCCTTAACCAGAATCGCCCATTGGACTGTGAGTGCGGCCAGGAATAGTGTGTAACCAGTTGCGCTGTAACCGTACTTGCGGAGGAACGTCATTAGGAAGCCGAATCCAATGAATATCATCACATGAATGTCCTGAAAGTCTGTAAAACAAACGAAAGGGATTAGAGCGGGTGAAGATTAAAGTTTTGCATATTTAAAAGGGGAGATTTGGCACAGTGGCTCTGCCTACAAATTGAATGGGTGTTCGTGGGGATTAGGGAAAGGAGTTTCAGGAGTACATGCATTCACACGATGGTGGACAAGTTTATTAAAGTGGGGAATTGTTAGGTGTGGTTGGTGTTCTGGGATTTCTTAATTAATATGTTTGCTCTAAGGTCGGATTAGGGTGAAAAGTGCAGAAAGGTCTTACGGAAATCTATTGGATTTGAGTCTTAAGGAAGGGCAGCCAAAACTTCGGTGACAGCTAAATCGCGAAGGAAATGTATGTAATTGCCTCTTGGCATGAGATTAGTTTTAAATAGTTAGTCAGAAGGTATTAACTTTGACACTAGTAACCCTTTAGCAAATTTAGAATTAAAAATTAAATGAATGCTGACAGCTTGAACTTTGCTATTAAAGGAATGTGTTGAGAAAACTTGAAAGTGACTGTCAAAACTCATTCCCCACTGAATTTTATCTCCAAATCTATAATGAGTTGTGATGACCTTTTTTAGGTAAAGTATAACTCGACGGATCAGGGGTATTCTGAAAGAAATGCGCACTTGGATTTAATTAATAGACCACTAATAAAAAAGATTTACAGAACAACTTTAGCAATTGATAAATTACGGCGAGGCAAGGTTCGTGTTGCAGGGTTTTACAAAGAGCCCCAACGATGGTCGTGTGGTTACGAGTCAGCACAACGACAAAATGTGGTTCCCTGGCCAAGATCAGGGTTTTAGAAAGTAGCCCGTAGTTCCTAGGTGATTGTGTCAGAAAGAGGCCCATTGACTAAGGTGCCCAAAAAGGCCCTGCTACAAAGTGTGTCTCCTGGGTCAGTGTTTAAGAAAGCCTCCCAATGATGAATGTGGTTCAGAGAGAGTTTTACATTAAAAGAGTGGTTCCTGGCTCAGGGTGGCAGGCACAACAATGAGTGCTTTTCCGAAGTCCGCGAACAAGAGATATGGACCTGTGATAAAGCGTTGTTTCTGGGTCAGGGTTTAAGCAAGCCTCTCAACGACGAGTATGGTTCAGAGAGTAACCCTCTCTGAGGACCCAGTGATTCCTGGGTCAGGCTGTCAATCACAATAACGAACGCTGTTCCGAAGTGGCCATGGTCCTGCGATAAAGCGTGGTTCCTAGGTCAGGGTTTAAGAAAGCCTCTCAACGACAAATGTAGTTTAGAGAGGGTTTTACGTTAAAAAAGTGATTCAGGTGTCAGAAC
This sequence comes from Cheilosia scutellata, assembly GCA_955612985.1. Lineage (NCBI taxonomy): Eukaryota > Metazoa > Arthropoda > Insecta > Diptera > Syrphidae > Cheilosia > Cheilosia scutellata. Next base: position 18,748,289 of record OY015311.1, read on the forward strand.
AACGACGAATGTGACTTCGAGAGGGCCCAACGACAAAGAGTGATTCCTAGCGATATAAATCGTTATTCCGACAGTATCTTATTGCAAAACGTGGTATCTTTGTGAAGGTATAGGCAAATATTTTTGTTTATGAGACAAACAGAAAGTAGACTCACGAAAACCGACACTGCAGAATGGAGGGGGCGAGAAGCAGGACAACAATATGTATAGGATATCAATTTTATCCGGAAATATATTCGGCACGAGAAGTCTTATCGGGTCCACAAAAATTTGAAAAAATCGAGTTTTAATTAGTGTATATATAGCGAATAAATAAGAATATGCAGGGCCTGATGGTCTACCTGTTGAGCTTTTTAGAACAGCTGGAGATGACCTGAAAGAGAGCATGCACCAACTCATTTCCAAAATTTGATGAATGTATTCTCAGCATCGTTTACCTGGTAGGAGACCCCTTCAACTGCGCCAACTACAGAGGTATCAGTTTCCTTAACATCGCATACAAGATCCTGTCTGCCATATTGTGTGAATGCCTTAAACCCTTTGTAAATAACCTGATCGGCCCCTATCAGTACGGTTTTAGGCCAGGAAAGTCAACCGTTGATCAAATTTTTACAGGCAGATCCTGGAAAAAACCAAAGAAGTCCAAATCGATACACACCATCTTTTCATCGATTTCAAAGCCACGTACGACAGCATCTATAGAGACGAGCTATACAGAGCCATGTCTAGCTTTGGCATCCCTGCAAAACTCGTTATGAAGATATCCTCGGTCGCTTCGACAGAAAGATTCTTCGTAGAATTTTTAGTAGCGTCTGCGTTGACGGGCTTTGGAGAAGGAGATTCAACGACGAAGCAGCGACATCGACTTGGTCAAAAAACTGCGAGTAAGTCGTTTAAGATAGCTAGGACATGATGAGAACAAATGCTCCGGCCGTAGAGTCTTCGACTCTAACCCGGAGGGACAACGCAGTAGAGGAAGATCTCGTCTTAAGTGGCGCGCGCAAGTCGACGGCGACCTCAGCCGACTAGGAGTGCGCAACTGGAGGCAGTTAGCTAAGGACCGGGCTAACTGGAGAGGCTTGTTAGCTGAAGCCACCGTTCACCCCGAACTGTAGATCCGCCTAAGTAAGTAAGTAAATAATAGTTTCTCGTTTTCCTTGTACATATACCCTAACCAGTGATGTGTCAACACTTGGGTATGTGTAGTAAGGAACTTATTGAATTTAAGAAAATGCATTGGTACCGAAATATGCAAAAGATAGAACGAGTATTTTGTATACCAAATAAATACATGCAGTTGAACCCATGTAAGGTTAAGCGAAGGGGACGATTTTGTTACACAGTACATGTAAATATGTGTGTATGGATTGGCAAAAATTCGTATAAATATTTGGTTCCTTCTATCCTTATTAAAAGTACTACATATTCTAATTTGCAAGATGGCTTCTAGAGACTTGATGCTAAAAATTTGTTTCATATTTCTAATATAAGTTATAGCTTAAGTAATCAAATGTCCTTCAATCTTAAGCTGGCCCAACCAACTATTCAGCATTATGCTACAACTTGCATCTCAATCGAATAGCGTGTGCAATTAATGTTAATTTGAATCTACATATAGTGTATGTCCACACAAATTTCAATTGACAATTGCTTGCATCTCGTTAATCCATAAGATTATTAAGTGGCACACAAGTTGACATTTACTATAAATTCACACCACACAGAAACGTCATTGTAGAAGATTCATTACGAATTCTATATGCGACCATAATTTGAAGCTACGAGTTTAAATAAATCTATAGGACGACTATATGTAGACAATTTATAAACACAGTTAGATTGGTATTGCATATTAATATTTTTGCTCTTACAAAATATATACCCTAGAGTGCGACTGACAACCCACTCTGCACATTTTAATTACATTTGACTTCAAATAGTTAATCATCTGTTTGCCCGGGGAGGTATTGGCTGATCCTAATTGAAACAATTAATTTTGCAATTGTTCGCTTAGCCACGTTGCGATTAATTGGACACGAAATTGAAAAGTTTACATATAAATGATCCGTGTTGAAAATGTGTCACACTCACACAGAGACAGACTCACTCTGTGACAGATATAAATAAAAAAAAAAAATTAAAGTAAATCACGTTATTTGCAATGTGTTTAGATAATTCAAGATTAGCGAGGCAACATGCTTATAGAGGATAACGCATAAATAATCCCCTTTTAATTAATTGATATATTGCAATGAATAATGTGTCAATGTAACAGTTCTTTAAGTACAAAAAGTTTGGTCTGTGGGAATGTGGAAATAATAATTTTAGCAAAATTTATCGTACGCAAGACTTAGGGATCAATGACACTTCGGTGAATTAAAAAAAAGCATCAATTAAAGAAATTGCATTTTATCCCAATTTATAAACAAAAAAATGAATTCAGCTAAATTAACGAGTTTTTAAAATAATTTTTTTCTTATTCCATGGTATAATTTATTTTTCGTCTCAATCCCTCGACTTATTCATTTTTTAGCTTATGATATTGCTAATTGGGGCCACCACCATGAGAAGGGACATGACAGCTGCCATTAAAGGCAGACCGTTTGTTGGGGAAATTAACAAAGAAAAATGTGGGTATCAAATGGACAGGATGTATATAATATTTTGCTATACCAGTAAAACTTGCATAATTTATTTATTCATAGTAAGTAAAGTATATAGAACGGTTTCAGCCATCAAATACAGATGGCACACACTTCTCTTTCGTTTTACTTAATCAGAGGAAACTATGCACAGTTATGGTCATTACGTCCATGTCCATCGCCTCAATAAACGACATAGCCTATAGCATAGCGTTGCCATCCGTCCGGGTTTTCCCGGACATGTACTCTTTTTCGCCTACGGCTATGCGGGGAACAACCGCGATAGTTTTTCTAGATTGTCCGGTTAATTTTTTCATAGTCAAGAGAAAAGGACATTAGAAATTAAAAGAGCTTGAAAGTGACAATTTTATTCCCGCTGTTTGGTAGTGATTTTGAATCGTAACTTGTTGGACCTGAATTCTGCGACATATTATAATATGAATAAAAAATGCTAATGCGGTCTTACCTATTGAAATCGATGTAATCACTTTAAAAATATTAAATATTTTGCTGAATTACTCGGCAATGAATATAGAATACCAGTCAATTTTATACCATACCATAGTACGCGCATTTTTGTACTAGTTTTGTTCTCTTTTTTAGATCTTATTTTGTCCGGGAAAGTCCGGGATTTTCATGCTCGATAACTACTTCCTTCCAATGATTTCTGGCAACCCTACTATTATAACCTTATCGGAGTATTAAGAAATATTTGAAAAAAAATGTCATTGAAATCAGTTCATGAGTTTTCACGTTAACAAACATAAAACCCCTGATGGTCTTGTAAAAATAAATCTTTCCTCTACCAATGATAAAATGTTTCAAATAAATACGACGTCCAGTTTTTTTTTTACAAAATTTTGAAAAGGTTGCCTAAAAACGGAAATGTTGATTTCGCAACACCTTATGGTGGAATTTGGAAAAATGCTAAGATACGCATCTTATCATTAGTATTATTGACTAATTTTTAATAAATTCAATAAAATAAGTCTAAATGCCAAAAAATCTAATGAAATACGTGCCTAATTATGACCAATAATTGTCTAACTATAGTATTGTAAGCGGTTTAGAAATTACAGGATATAAGAAAGTACAAGCTTTTAAAAGTTACCCACCATGACCAGTCTGTTTATGAAGAAATTTTCCTCAAAGGCGCATACACCCCACCATGACCAGTCTGCCTCGCATGTGCTGGCAGAATGAGGATGACGATGAGGGTGATCTTCTCGTGTGCGGTTGCTATTTTATCACAGAAAATAAACATGTGTGGTGTTGGTGTGTGTTTTAAGCACCTCAGAAGAGTGTTACCATATTCATTTGCAAAAAATATCATTACGGGTTTTTCTATGGATTGTGTCAAAGAACTTTCGTGTTTTGTTGCTTTTTAAAGCTTTTGAGAGCAAATAAATGAATTTGATTATGTGGGATGTTGCCATACAGTTTTTAGGTACTCCTTTAATTATTTTGTAATTCTGATGGATCTGTTAATATGCAGTTAAACCATTTTTTCGATTTTGTCTTTTAGCAGAAATGGAACACTGTTTAATTTGTTTACTTTATTATTTTGTATCATCGGCTCAATCAGGGAATTTTTTGTATGTTTAATAATATTATTATTGCTGCTTCAAAAAATGTGTAAAAAAAATCGAAAACTGATAAGGAGGAGGAGGAGGATATTAATATACAATCCACCAGCTGTCGAAACAATGAGGTTTATTGTCGAGTTGAATTTATTACCCAAGTTCACAGGTACCCGGTAATTTCGGGTAATGGGTATCCTAAATTCAGAAGTACTTGGAATTGAATATTGAGACACAGTTTTTTATACTTTTTATAATGCGGGTACCCAAAAAATAGTGGGTACTCAATAAGAAACGGGTACCCGAAAAATGGATACCTGGTAATTTCGAGTAATGGGTACTCGGTAATTCCAGGTAATGGGTATCCTAAATTCTCTTGGTGGTGTGGAAAAAGATAGATTTAATTTAATTTAGATTTAGTTTAATTTTTTTAGATTTAGTTTAGATCTACATGTTTCTGTTCATGAAATCTTAATAAACGGATGGTAACCCTACCGATATTTGTGAGAGAATTATGCCAATTTATAGTGCTCACTATGGCAACCATGTGAGAGCTTTATAATGGAGACAGCTTATTGAAATCCATAAAAGTAAGGGTGAAAGGCAAATACCCTATCTTCCCTGTACTGAAAATATAAATGGGACAGAGTATAGCCATTTGTGGTTTGCTCTGTGCGTTGACTCATTGACAAAAACTATTTTATAGGTCTGAGTACTTCTGACATTAGTCGTCAGAAAACATATTGAGCTAATGTTATCTGTCAGCTGCCAAATTAACTATCACTAGAAACAGTGTTGCCAATTTAAAAATCAATCCACTGAAAATCCCTCATTCGAAAATTAATTTCTCAACGAACTGACATTCTTAGCTTTATACATAGGAGCAAATGGTTTGCATATGGTTGGTTAGTCAGCAAGATATTGTTACTTTCCATAAATAAATTCCATTTTTCGACGGCAGTTGCCATGTTTGTGATAAACTTCGGCTTTTTGTCACTCAGGGTTTTTTGCTACAAGACATTAAATGTTCTCCTGCTACTCAAATATCGCAAAAGTAAAGTGATTGTCTTTCACATTGTGGCGATCCGAAGCAGGGTTTTCAATTGAAGATTGTCTAATTTGTCAGCTTATCTGATGACACCATGCTTTTCTGAAAGTTTGAGGTAGGAAAACCGCGCAAGGCAATTTGTAGGTAAACCTAACGGTTTTAGCAGGTACATATTTAAGAAATATACACGACCCTATACAGCTGACCATCGATCCTGATTTCATGGGTTTTCTCTAGGATTGCTCGTAGTTTGCATAATTGTCGGTGGTGAACTAAAACCTCACTGGTACGACCTACTCAAATGGTTTCAGGCGTTTACACAAGTATGACAGACAGTATATTGTCAATGTTAGAGAGGCCTGTACACTACAGTGTATAGTTCAGAAATGCGACTATTTGGCGAATCTGGAAAACAATGCAGAGGTTTTATATATCCTGTAAAAGGGTCGGGGAATACTACCCACGAAATATAATCAGAAAATTCCCTTATAAATACCCCAAACCACCGAAACAAATTTTAAGTAGAGTGCACTAAAAAATTCTGTTTCTAAAAAAATTTAAGCAAAGCCTGAATTTTTGGACTAACTTATGTTCCAAATATAAATAATTGATTACATTTAGATATAATGTACGTTGATAAAATCCGCGTGTGTGAAAATGCAGCCGTGATTAAAAATGTAAATTACCTCAAAAACTCAACCAGCAGAACATTGCGAAATTAAATTTAGAAAATAAAACTAAATCCTCAAAAGGAGTATTCCAATTCGAATTCAAATTCGAAATTTGTCATTCAATTTCAACACCGAAATCAACGCGTTTGCAAAAACTAATTACAAATTTATTAACAGAAATTATGTTGATTTTCTAATTCATTCAGTGCTCGTCAACTGATTGCATTTTCATGCTCTGGCTGAGTGTGTTATTTTAGTGGGTAGTTTCGGGAGGAGCGGATTGTTAAAGCCCTCGGGATGCACGCACCCGTTTTCGAATTTCCCATGCACATGCATACATTCTCGCATAATTGTTTGCATACAAATTTTTTGCTGTTAAATAGTTCGTTAGCATGCAACAGCGATGAGCTACTGCATCTTTCCCAAAGGTTTGCGCTTTTTTTTTTTTTTTTTTGTTTTTATTCTACGTATGTTGTCGTTGATGTTGCTGTCGTTTTTGTTGTATTCGCTTCATTCTAATTCTAATTGAATTCATGAATTTTATATGAATGAACGGAAAATACGCGTGTATTTTTCGGTCGCGGGGATGGTGGTGAACAGTGAAAATTTCCATCTGGGTGAAATTGTTAAATTTATGCGGGCTGAGTTGGGCTAATGTATCTACGTATACGATACGGTTTTCGGTGTGTATGGGACCATAAAACATGATTTCAATTATACACAGGATATTTTTTTTTTTTTTTGCGAGTTCAAATAGAATATTCAAGTTTGCATGGCGTATAAATGTTTCAAAGTGCAGTGCTTAGCATCGTTGCAAATTGAAAAGCACGAGTCTGCTCTCTGTACTATGATATGCTGATTGCTGGCATCAGTGAATAGAAAAAGTTGTGAAAACAAAAAAAAAATCTGCAAATTACCTCATCAATTATTCATGCCGAACAAAAAAATAAAAATGTTTTTAAGTGTAATTTTGATCCATTTTGCTTGATTATTATTTACAGAGGGAGACGCCGGCCGGCCTGCCGCTCCGGGCTTTCCTAAGCCAATCTTGATGAAGCGTCATTACTAGATAATAAATTTAAAGCTCTTAGCATCCGTTTTTTTTTTTCTCTGTCATTTCACAATTTGGTATTTTTGTCTGTGAGGCTTCCTGTTTAATTGAAAAGTAAATTACATATAACAAATTATGTGTATAGACTCTGTTTAAATGAAATTTGAGGATGTGCTCTGATTCCTGTCATTAGTGGAGATTAAGGACTCAGAAGCGGCTTCAAACGGATTTTTTTTTTTTTTTTCTGAAAAAATTGGATGTTTCGGGAGTGATGGGATTAAGATGCCAATGCGAAATGTAGCTTTAAAATAAGTGAGTATCTGGAGTAGGGGCGCAGCTAATTGAAACCATAAATTGGAGTCAAAAATATGTATACATACTGCTGGGCCGATTTGGCTCAAATTTTGTTTTTAGTTGTTCGTAGCTGCCAAAAGAAGGTTTTTAAGAAAGAACATTTTGAGAAAACCTTCCGGAAATATCAGAAAATTGGAAAAATCGAAAATTAATTTTTTGTATGGAATTGTGGAATTGTATGCAATTGTTCCGGAATAGAATGGAATGGAAAAATACAAAATTCTTAGTGGAAAACTCGAAAAATTTGAATTTTTTTTTTCGTCGAAATTTTTTTTTTGAAGCTGCCGATAATCTTCTCACGGTTGATAAGCCAACATGCACAATGCCCAAGAATTCGGCGACACCGAAATTGTTGCGAGAATGCAAAATCATCATTTGGGATGAATGCACGATGGCGCATAAACGAGCTTTGGAGGCAGTTGACCGAATGATGTAGGATTTACGATTTGGTGGGGCTATGATATTGCTCTCCGGAGATTTTCGTCAAACGCTTCCCGTCATCCCGATCCCGAAATCAACTACTGCCGATGAACTTAACGCATGCCTGAAATCGTCGTCTTTGTGGCGAAATGTCAAGATGTAGAAATTGACCACGAACATGCGAGTCGCTGCTGAATTTCCGAGACAACTGCTGGCGCTTGGCAATGGTCAAATTCCCGTTGATGTTTCGATTGGATTGATATCGTTCCCGGTAAATTTTTGCGAGTTCACATCGTCGAAGGAGGAACTCATCACCCGGCATTGCACAAAATTATAAAAATCTCGATTGGATTAGTGAACGGGCAATACTAGCAGCGAAGACTAAAGACGTCGATAGTTTGAGTTTCATTATTCAAAGACAAATCGCCGGAGAACTGCATTCGTACTAATCCGTTGACAGCGTGAACGACGAGGATGAAGCGACCAACTATCCGACGGAATTTTTGAACTCGCTTTGATGTGCGCCAGGAACTCAACCGCATAATTTACAGCTGAAGGTGGGATCGATCATATTCATGTTGCGGAATCTGAATAATACGAAATTGTGCAACGGTACGCGGTTGTCCGTCAAGAAATTGATGAACAATGTGATTCAAGCGACGACAATCAGGGCAAATTCAAAGGAGAGGTAGTCGATTCAGTTCCCCGTTCGATTGGCTTTTGCGATGACAATCAATAAATCGCAAGGCCAATCGTTGGATGTCTGTGGGATTAATCTCGAATTTCAAGTGTCACATATAACGCCATCTACTCATCTTACGCGTTATTGAAAAGCTTTGAGATCCAAAGGGCTAAATTTGGCAGTATTTAGTCAGCAGTTATTCGTAATTAAGAGAATGGAAGAAAGACAAGAAGAAAATTCTCCGTATTCAGTATAGTAGCTCATGAGCCGGTCCCTGGAAAGAGAAGGCGTTTACCTCACCGAATCAATGGTTATTTTTAACTCATGGTGTTTGTTTGCCCTAAAAGTATATTTTCATTCAATTTTGTTGGACGGAAAGCTGACTAGTGTCAACATACAACAACTGACATACCCGGTAAAGCAATTTCAATCCCGTCGTATGAAAATGCCTGCTTTAAAAAATCAACAGGATACCTATAGAGATAGAAGATACAACAATTCTCAAATAAGAAAGACGTTGTTATGAAAGGATTTGCAGGTGTAAACTAGCGTTGTTGAGAATTAGCTTATTTAACTGTTGAAGTTATTTTGCGGAGAGACACAGATCGAATGCCATACCCATACCTACTCTTTTGTTGGGGAGAAAAAAAGAAGAGGAGACAAAATATATTAAAAAATGATAATTGTCATGTACAAGCTACCACATTCCTCTTAACGGATATCTACATCTTGAAATTGTAGATTGTGATCAAAATAAAATATTTATATGACACGCATACATCAATTGATGAGCGAAAGCGGCAAGCTATGTGATCCCATATGCTCTTAATTACACAAACTATTTATTTATTTATTAGGTCACTCTATCAAAGGCACCTCTACAACGCATTTAACTTTTTTATGGATGCCAAATTTATAATTTGGCTACATCATTTGAAAATAAGCCGGATAAATAGGAACATATGATATTTTACCAATCATATGAATGACAATTATTGTGTTCAAATGTCCAATGGAAATATTTATTTTTAATTAATTCGAATCGATGCCAAAATTAATTTATTTTGTGTGATATAACTTGTTTATATATTTCAGTTAACTGAAAGAGCAATTTGATATTATTATTAAAATGGATGAGCATTGTTTTTGTTGTCTAAATTGTTTTCTGTATTTAATGTAAATTGAGATAAATTGAAAATCACTATATAAATAAATTTGTATAGTTTTTTAAGTGTATAATGTTGTTTAATTCCGAAAATATTTACAAATTGGGTTAGTTCTTTTTTATTATATTTTACATTCTTACATATTATTTAGGTGGAATTCTCCTTAATAATTTTTAGAACCTTTTACAAAATTTAATAATTTCTTAGCAGTTCTTTTAAATGTTCATACTTAAGTTAAATTAATTTTAATGTAATTTAAGCAAGGCTATATTTTGTAATCTTTATGGTATCGGTTTGGATGAGTTGGTGAATGTTTCTAATCACTGCCGGGTGTAGATACTGTAAAATAAGTATGTCCTTTAGCGTAAGCTTATATTGTAGGTACAGACTTTCTTCCAGGAGGTGAGGAGAACAATTTTTAGAAAATGTGGTTTTTAGAAAATTTTACTTTAGATTCTACATTGAAAGCACCAACAGATTTTAAATGTTAGTTTTTGATCAAGAGCAATTCATCGCATCTGTGAAGAATAGGATTGTAGAAAAACAACGTACTAAAAAGCTGTGTAGCGGAACTCGTCTCTATAAAACGTTAGGTCTTCGTACCTCAAAAAGACTTTTCCTTCTTGCCACAAGACTTTGAATGTGGAAATAGTTAAATACCTAGAAAGGTATTTAACTATTTAACTATATAATGACCCAATGGGTCGATGAATAATAATAGGTATTCATAGATTCGAGTCAAAGATGCGAGCAAATTAGTTCTCTCTAAAAAAAAATCTTGAGGTGGAGAAAACAATTTTTTTTTGTATGTAATGCACAGAAGACACAGCTTACCACTTTTATAAATAAAAATGCTTCGACCAACAAAAATTGATGACTAACCCAACCATCCCAAACAATCCATGCACCTTCTTAAAGTCACTGAAAATTGGGAAATAATATGGCAAGACCACTTATTCAATAACGCAAGATCAACATCCTCAAAGTTACCTATGTAGAGCGAAGAGGTACATCACCCCGAAGGGTTAGTGATGAAATTTTCTTTTCCAAAATCCATTTTCCAAAATCCCCTGCGCTGAAATCCCTTACTCCAAACGACCCTAAGAGAAAATCCCCAGGGACAAAATCCTCCATTTTCAGATTTGAATTGAGATACGTATGGAGGGGGGGGGGGGTGTATGTTGTCCCCCTGCTTGTGGTCTGTGTAACATTCGGAGTAGGTGCAAGGTTGGGTATAAGTTTAGTTTGAGAAAAAAAAATGAGAGATTATGTCCAATAAGGGATTTTGGAAAAGGGGAAAACGTAGGGATCCCCACCCCGAAGCAACTCTCCTTCTTAATAAAATGTAGATTCGACCATGCTTCAGATAAAGCTCCCATATATGTAAAGGGTCCGCCAAATAACTTTTTTTTTTTGAAAAAAATACTGAATATTTTCTCAAATTTCTTTTTTTATTTGAAAGTACAATGCTTCCGGTTAATAATGGAAAATAATTTCATTCAAATGGCTGCCTCGGCTGGCCATGCAGTAGCTTACACGATCGGTCCAATTTTTAAGCACATTATCGATTGTGTGCAGCTGTATTTCACCAATGGCTTCACGAATATTGTCCTGTAAAGCGTCAATTGTCTCTGGCATGTCGGCGTAACACTTATCTTTTACGGCACCCCACAAATAATAGTCCAACGGTGTCAAATCGCAGCTCCGCGGTGGCCAAACGACATCAGCTCTGCGGCTGATAATGCGATCTTCAAAAACAGGGCGCAAAACATCGAGTGTAGCTTCGGCTGTGTGGCACGTAGCGCCGTCCTGTTGAAACCAAATGTTGCCAATATCCTCCTCTTCAATTTTTGTGAACAAAAATTCTTTCAACATGGCCCGATATCGATCGCCATTGACTGTAAGGAAAACTCCTTGCTCATTTTCGAAGAAAAATGGTCCAATTATGCCTCTGGACCAAAATCCGCACCAAACAGTGACTCGTTTTGGGTATATCGGCTTTTCAATGTATGCGTGCGGGTTTTCTGTGCCCCAAATGCGACAATTTTGCTTGTTTACATACCCGCCAAGATCAAAATGAGCTTCATCTGAAAAGATGATTTTTTTGGCAAAATCGGCATCTTCTCTAAGTCGATCGCAGGCCCACTTAGCGAAGCGAAAACGCATTGGATGGTCAGTTGGCTTCAACTCCTGAACCAATTGGACTTTGTATGGCGTCATACCAAGGTCTTTATGCAAATTTCGTCTCAATGATGTCTCCGAAATGTTCAATTGTTGAGAACGACGGTGAATTGATGTTGATGGCGCTTCACGCACACTTTCTGCCACAGCAGCAATTTTCTCGGGTGTACGCACTGTTTTTGGCTTTTCACGCTTTGGTTTATCGATGAGGATGCCAGTTTCTTTCACTTTTTTCACAAGATAACGAACTTACGGAGCTGACGGTGCTTCTCTTCTTCCAAAATCCGAACGCAATTTTCGCACACATTCTGCAACATTACCATGATTTTCAAAGTAATGTCGCAATATTTCCTAGCGTTGTTCAAGCGTATACACAACCATATTCGTTCAGCGGAAGGATAAAACTAATTATCTGTCAAATCAGACATGAGCTAAGTGTTACCATTCGCGAAATAAGCACTAGTAAAAAAAAAAAACGTTAGATGGCGGACCCTTTATATAAAGTTTGACCCCAAAACATTGACTTTGCTTGGAGCATAAGGAGATGAACTGTTCGACTGATAGGAGACCTACGCTAATGCCGCTGATGCCACAGAAGACTGACCTATTCAAATTCTATAGGTACTACCAAGGTAGAGATGTTCCCGAAGAACTAAACGAAATTATTTCTCGAAATGCAGCCACCTATCAGCTATCAGCGCATATTTGACAGGCACGAGGACAAAACTTTCTCTGTACCCAAAGGAGTTTTGGCAAAGCAATTTGGAAAGCAATCTTCGGAACTCGATTTCTGGGGACATTTCTTTCCAGAAGACTACAATTTACTGGTCGCTGGACTACTGAGTGAGGGGTCTCATATTCGACTCCCGGGAAAACACAAATTACATTTTATGGTATCTTCCCACTGCAACACTTCTCGTGACCAAATATCCCAGATTAGAACTGATGATTTTGTGGGTCTTTTTTTCACAAAAAGAAAAATATTGACAAAGTTTCGTGCAACCCAGTCATCCACTTTCTATTTAAATTTAGGAAAAAATATTCGTCTGAAATCTATAGTTTTTCTGCAAATGGTTGTATGTAAATTGACAAGTCGGTAGTCATCTAGTCAATGTGTTTTTTTTTTCTTTTTTATTATTTGCCATTTATTATTTGGTATATCGCGAACTCTGTTGCCAGTTAATAACAATTGCATTAAAATAAGTTGGGTAGTTTGATTTATTCCAACTGATTTTAGGCAAGTAGGATGGCAGATAATTTTTTAAATCAACAGCATATAATAAGCAATAAACCTGTCAGTGCTATCTCTGTATTTTGCTTCCCATTCGTCACGGGACTAGATAAATATTGTTCTTCAATTTCAGCAGTAAATTTTGGGCATTATGAACACTTGTATGGTCGTTGTATATATGTATTGTTAGTTTCATCTAGAAGTAAACGTTATCATTCTTAATTTTATCTAAAACATTCATTGAAGATGGTTATCAATTTTTAATTAAAATAAAATATGACCAGAAATAAAAATAATACAACGTAAAGTATATTCGGCGCTAATAAATATATTCAGTGGCCATGTGATCACAATTAACACGTCTTTTCGATTTTGGGTAAGCAGCGTGTCATTCTTTGAACTTTTTGCTTTGCTAAAAATAAATCACGACCCAGTAATTTATTCAACTGCCATATGAGTACACATAAATTTCATTACCGACTTTTACGATTATTTTATTACATTTTGTTAAAAAACATTTGTAAGGTTCGTTGATTTCCATTTATCTTAGCAATGGTGTTACTAAGAGTATAATCACACATATCAACAGAACACATGCATAACACATTCACTTATGCAATTCACACGTTTAAAAATAATTAGCAGTGTTATGTGATACAAATTTAATATAATTTAATTATGACCCTCAAATGGTATTCCGAACTATTTATTTAATTTGGCATGGTTTTAGCACCTATTTAAATATAGACTATACAAACAAAAAATCGATACACATTGTATTTTGTATCTACTATAATATTTTTCGCAAAGTTAACCAAAATATTTTTACAAATTATTAGCAGTTACTTAAAAAAGTGTTTGCATAGTTCTTCTTGAATTTATTTCGCAGAGCATAAATTAGACGATGAATAAGAATTTCACAGCTTATTGTGGGAACCGTTTCTTGGCATGCTATTGTAAAACTTTCTAAGGTAGGTATGGCTCTACAATTCAATGATGGATTTTATTCGGCATCCCTACGTTATCGCCTTTTCGAAAATCCCTTATTGGACCTAATCTCTCATTTTTTTTCTTCTCTTTTTCCAAAATCTCCCGGGACGAAATCCCCTATGCCAAAATCTCCCACAAGCAAACTTAACTTTGCATATACCCAACCTTGCACTTACCCTAAATTCTACAGCAGGGGGGGCTGTAGAGGGCCGGGGGCAATATGCCCCCATACCTATCTCACTTTTTAACACCATTTTTAGGTGTCGCGGCGACAGAATTAATAACACCAAATTTAAAAATGGGGGATTTTGTCCCTGTACAAAACTAGGACCAAAATGCGTGTACTATTGTGGTAGGTACTTCATGTTTTAAGGCCATGTGTCATTTGCGCTGAATAGTTATTCTCGGCTGATTTTCTGACACATAAAAGTGTTGAAAAAATAAGTTTGAACTCAAATCTTAAATTAGAGATATTTCTTTAGTCAGATATTCCATACTTTTCCAACTTCCAATTGGTGGGACAGGGAAAGAGAAAAAGATCAATCAATCAATTTCTGAGATTTTGGAACTTCTGGAGTTACAACAACAACAAAATACTGTGGTGGACATACATCATACAACACTAGTAATTTTTTCATTCAGTGTTTTTAGACTTTTCTTTTGTCGATTACCAAAGTTAGTATTTCAATAATATGTTTCAGAATTCACTTCATTTCACTTATACAATATATCTGTTATGAAGTTGAAAAAAGTACATTAGATGGCGCTGAACACTGAACACATCTCACAAATGCACTAAATCTTAACATTAATGGCAGATTTAGCATTGAAATTAGGTAAATAGGGGCTTATTGCCTTTAGAACGCAATTAATAAAATATGGGCAGAATCAGGTAAGAGAGCATGACACTTCCCAAATGAAAAAAAAATTGCAAATGATATTTTTTCACATTCGTGGGAGCTAAAGTTTTAAATTTGGATCAATGATCTCTAGAGGTGCAAGTCGTAGGAAATGACTCACTGATAGCTCACTGATCCACATTCGAAATAAGAAGGGATCCTTTAAAAAATTGTTACTGGAAAATTGACCACCAATTTAAGTCTTATAAAGTCTGTTCCAACAACTTTTTCACTGTATTCAAATAGTGTCCTGCTAAAAGCCGCTTTTCTTTCGTTCGGTTCGCCGTTTAATAAAATCTAATTTGTTCCCTATGCAAAAAAAAACCATGGGCCTGTCTCGCTAATATGTATTTTTATCAATCTCTCGATTAGCATAAACTCTCACCCATCATGAACAGATAAAGTGTTAATCCGTACTCACTTGAAAAGTTCTGAAGGTAGAGTTGTTTAAAGTGGCGGAAATATATCAGGCATATGTAGCTGACAATCGATTTCTCCCCCGGCATATGCGGCATGAATCACGGTCCCATAACCCTGAGGTGGAAGAAAACATAAAAGCAAAAACCTTGCGGTTGCTTTGCAAAGCACAAAGAGGTGCTGCTCTAGCTACAGTTCTCATAAAAGTGAAAATTCCGTCCGGTTGTAAACCCGGGACTGGCATTGCCATTGTTAGCAGATTTATTCGAGCTGTATGTTGCAGCACATACCCTCCACATATATGTATACATGTGTTAGTGGTACCTACTTCAACGAAGACAAATCCCCAAAGTCTCATTTTCAGCACACTCTAAAGCAGAGACTACATGCATGTTCACCTCCAGACCTACAGCGGCATCATGTCTTAATTGAGTTGCAGCAGAATCGAAAAAAAAAGAAAAAGGGAAGAAAACCCACAAACACAAGATGTAGATGCGCGCAAAACCGTAGAAAGTGAAGAAGGTCCTTGTTTAAACTTTGAACGTCCCCTGAACAATCACGGGTTGCTAAATGCACTCTGTATACATTGCAACCACCATCCGTGTACTTCCGCTTCTATTCCCGATCCGACACGATACGACCACTACTAACAGAGTAGACGCATTTTAAAGCGCAAAATTAAACATAAAAGCACTCACGGGGATACTTGGAAACGTGTCCTTCAGCTAATCCATCGTCTTCTGTTGTTCCAGTAGTTCCATTGCTGGCATCTTCTCCCGATGGTAGAGCTCCTTCGTCGTAGCGTACATAAATCCAAAATAAAAGCAACAGAGCTATTTGCACAATGAACAGGCTGATAAAACCCGACACCTTAGCACCGGATGTATGCATTTCGGGGTTTGTTGTCCTTGCGAGAGATATTTTAACACGAAAACCGTGCGAGTGAGAGACACTTTTAAGGAGCAATGTTGACAAAGGAAATCTTTCTATAGCTTCTATCCAAGACGACACTAACGCCAGATACTCATCCGCACTCGACCGATTACGGAACCCGATTAAGATTTACTATACTGGCTTGGGGTTTGCTGCAACAAAATTCGCGTTAACCCCTTCGTGATTACACTACAACTACACTACACCTGATGTCGAGCACAGCGATGATGATGATTGCTGGATAATTGAAAATTGAACGAGCTACAATTGGATGGGTATTGCTGTTCTGGTTGACTAGTGGGGGGTAATGAAGACTATCTTGGGGTGGGGGTTGGTTTTTTTTTTATTTAGCGATATCTTGTTAAGAGTTGTAAATTTAAAGGTTTTAGCTAAATTAAGATTATTCATGTGGTAGTTATTATTTCGTTTATCTCATATTCTCATGCAAGTGTGACAATAAGTATTAATATAACCCCCGGATTGTGATAATGCCAATCAAAGAAAAAACGAAAGGGAGTCTCTTCGCGTCAGATTGTATATTTAAATTGTATCTCAGTTGAAGAGTGACGTAGGATATTTCACATTTAATATACCTTAATGAAAACGAAAGGGGATAAACAATTCATGTATTAAATTTAGAAAAGCAGACACATTTTTAGATTCACTGACACATGAAATAGATACAGAAGCAACAATGTCATAATGGAACTATGAGTTGAACTTGATCATAGTCATCATCATAGTATGTTCATTTCAATTGAACAGATTTCATTACGGACATTTTGCTTATATCGCTTGTTTTATGCTTTTTTTTCCTTAACTATTTTTTTTTTAAATACTTCTCCCGGAAAAGGCGAACCTATAATGCTTCATCAGCGCCCCGCAGATGTATTTTAGTTCTGTAGCTGAAAATTGTATTCTTGTGGAAATATATCCCGAGGAAGCGAGTTCCAAAGTTTGCTTGTCTTGCTCGTACGTCTGTGCAGGATGACGATACTTAGGCTCTACAGTTACCTCGCAAAACGACATCGCATCGGCGTAGAAATCATACGTAGAATAACACTTGCCAATCGCTGTGCCTTCGGGCTAAGAAGGCATCTAAGAAATAAAGCCCTCTCTCGCAGAACCAAGGAAATATTGTACAAGACCTTAGGTTAGGTTAGGTTAAAAACGGGTATGAGAGAGATGTCTCATACGGCACTAGGCACCATAAGGGCCCATCGCGATCCCTGGGGGGAACCAATTGCAGTGACCTACAATGGAAAAACACCTAAACACTTGCCCTTGAGAAAGCCCCAATTTCCCTGCAAAAACCAAGTAGCCCCTTATAGTTGGTATTGTCTATCTCCTCTAGATGTTGGAAGAAGTACCTGCCTAGAAATTTCCTTCTACTGCGACATATTGCCTCACATTCACATAGTATATGTGTTATGTCCTCTTCGACTTGCAGGTCATCGCAGAATCTACAATTGTCCGAGTCTGCCAGCCCGAGCCTTTTGGCCTGTTTTCTAAGAAGACAGTGCCCTGATAATATGCCGATCAGTAACCTGAGCTGTTCCCTGCCTGTACAAGACCTTAATCATCCCGGTCCTGTTGTATGGTGGAACGCTTTGAGTGAAAGATTCTTCGAGTGATTTTCGGTCCATTTGTATCGACAGAGCGTGGAGGAGGATTACGGGCTATATAGCGACGTTGACCTAGTCAAAAAGCTCAAAATACAGCGACTGAGATGGCTGGATCACGTGGAGCGTATGGACAGCAACGCACCAGCCCGACGAGTCTTTGAGTCCACCCCTGAGGGACAACGAAGCAGAGGAAGACCCTACCTCATGTGGCGCGCACAATTGGAGAGTGACCTCAACCAACTTGGTGTGCGTAACTGCAGGCAGCTAGCTAGGGACCGAGTTGGATGGAGGGGCTTGTTGGTTGAGGCCGTGGTCCACCCCGGACTGTGAGCGCCATATAAAGTTAGTAAGTAAAGATTTTTTTTGCGTTTGGTTTTTAAAATTTTTAAGTTCGACAAAAAATCTCGAAAAAAAATTTCGAATTAATATTAAAAATGGTGTTAAAAAGTGAGAACCCATCCCATAGCCAGACAGTAAACCCAAGCAGGGTAAACCTTTTTTTAATATTAATTCGAGATTTTTTTTCGAGATTTTTGTTATTCGAGATTATGCGTTCTAGATTTTTTTTTCTAGATTTTTTTTTTCGAGATTTTTTAAATTCGAGATTTTTACATTCGAGATTTTTGCTTTCGAGATTTTTTTTTCGAGGTATCGTAGTGAGGAAGGTCACGCCGTTCTGTTGAAACCACATGTCGACCAAACCCAGCTCTTCAATTTTAGGCAAAAAATGTCGGAAATCATCGAACGATAGCGAGCACCATTGACCGTAAAGTTGTTATGCCATCATCATCTTTGAAGAAATATGGCCCAATGATGTCACCGGCCCATAGACCACACCAAAAGGATACATTTTTGCGGATATTTTTTATATAGCACGATTTTTGGTAATAAAATTCAATAATTTCCTATCCATGGTGAAATGGCAATAATAATTGAGCATTTTTTACCACCCATCAGGGCAATATGTAGTAGCAAGTATTGCTCGTCCCTCAAATTGTTCGTGTAAAATGTCTATTGTGGCATCAGCTATGGGTCTACCCCGATATCTCTAAAAAAAAAATCTCGAAACAAAAATCTCGAAAAAAAAAAATCTCGATACGCATTGGGGGCATGCTGCCCCCCTGCAACCCCCCTGCTTGGGTTTACTGTTTGGATATGGGGTGGGGCAAAAAAAAAATCTCGATTTTTCGAGATTTTTGTATACTTTCTAGATTTTGTCCATTCGAGATTTTTGCATTCGATATTTATCAAGTTCATTTTCGAAAATTTGACCATTCTAGATTTTAGTCGTTCTAGTTAACGTCATGATCCCATCAGCTGTGTATAGCACGAAGAGCCTTTCCATTGGAACCACATGTCGTTCACATCCACATATCATTCAATTTGGGCTAAACAAAATTGGTTATCTTGTCTACGAAAGGCCAAGTCATTGTTTGCGGTGCGGAATTGACTGCATCGGGCTTACCTGGCCTGCACATTCTCACGGACAGAGGCAATGTTTTCAGCAGATCTTGCTTTTAGTTGACGTACGGGTGTTGGGTGATTGTTCACTGAATTGGTCGACTCGAATTTGGTCACCAAACGTTGAATAGTCGATTGGGAATGTCGACCGCATATAAACCCTAACATTGGCGCAATGCGGGCATCGTTGCCACAAAAGAACTCGCGTTTTGATAATAAAGTTGCTTGACGCTGTACCTTCCCATGGGCCATGGTATCTTTAGTCTATGAAAAAAAAAAAATTTAAAACAAAATGGCCGCTTTCTGTCAAAATGTATCCGTCTCTATTTGAGAAGCCTCTACAAGGCACATTGGTTGTAGATGACTTGTTGGTAAACGAAAATGACATGACGCTAACAGTACATCGGTACAATCTTCGCGCAGTCTCACCAAAAAAAGTCCAACGGCATCAAATCGCATGATCTAGAAACTAAATGCTTTCTAGGAACTTTTCACACAATAGATAAAGCAAAAATTGATTGTGTTCAATGGCTTGTGTTGTCATTTTTTTGGGACCACTTATCCGTGTTCATTTCACTTATAGACCCCACCTGCCATATGTGTAATTTTTTTCTTTTAAAGGATTATACCGCTTAACTGGGACACCCTGTATTTGTATGCAAACACTTCGACGAAACTCGTCATCATTTAAATTTCCCTTAATTGAAATTAAACGGCTATTGTAGCTCAAGTACACCTTCGACTATTTCGATGACGACAATTGCATACGCCTGTGTCTTCCTTTAAATGCATCAAGGCAAGTGCTTTATATCAATTTCAACATAAATAATTGAATTGGGCCACGTTTTATTGCATAAAAGGTATCATGTCCATTGGCATTATTCACCTCTCCAAAAGCACCTTTAAGTCCTTGCCTTCTTTGCATTGCCCTGCGATAAATTGAATATGCACAATCCCACCCACACTCAACACTGACCAGGCGGCAGCATTCACGGCTAATCTAATCCTACACCAACCAACCGAACAAGAAGACGCATAGTTTGAAGTCTCTTTGCTTAAACGAAGCTTATCCGAACAATAAAGACGGAAAAGAATGCTATCCGCTTGTACTGTCAACAGCTATGGCCAATAGAGACCAGCATTGTCCTCATGACGGTAATCCGATTTTAAGCTGACAGCAACGATGGGCTTTTAGGGACGATGACACTTTTGTGACAAATTTGTGCATATCCTTGGAATAACGACGACCGACCGACGACGATGAGGTGGCAGAAGTGGATGACGGTGATGACGGTGATCCCATAGTGCATGCGAACTGGCTATTAAAGGTTTAATCGCCAGCAAAAAAAAATTGGCAGCACTTGACTTTTACTTTAGGAAAAAGAATGGAAAATTGTATTCTTCGTCGATGATGAAGGAAAAATTGTACTTATGTGTATGTGTGTGGTGTGTGCATGTGAAGAACCAAAGGATGCCCAGCAAATGCAAGAGAAATGATGAATGTCCAGGAAGTATGTTTTTTCCATTTTTTTGTGTGTACTGTAGGTAGGAACTCCTTGTATGAATTTGGTTGCTCTTGGAGAACTTTTAGGAGCTCAGCAGTATATGATGGTTTTATTTCATAGAGAAGTCTTTGAAATTCCTTGGAAATTGAATGAAATCTTTAATTTCCGGTAACATGCAAGGCGTTACGTTTGGTGTTAGTCAGTATCCACGGAAGATAGTTAAAAGCTTTAAAATGCACATGCAATTAAATGAAAACGTTATAATTGAGTTTTCATTTCAAAATGTGAAAATTGCTGGAATAAAAATCAGTGAACGTGACTAAGGTCTCCAATTGCTTGAACTTGACCCTCGATGAGTAAGAGTAAACGAGTACCTAATCGTACGAGCAGGGGAACATCGTGGTCGGTACTGAGAATTTGGAAGAACCACTTCTGCAGACTGCTAAACGGAGAAGATGGCCAAGATCCCGATATCAGGCAGGCTGGGCGATTGAGTATTGATGATGATAGACAAGAGTCCCATCAACCTGAGCAAAATGAAGTGAGTATAGTCATATCTAAACTTAAATCCTATAAAGCTGTGAGTGCGGACGGCTTAGCCGCTGAGCTTTTCAAGGCTGGAGGAGATGATTTGGTAAGGAGCATATACCAACTTATCTGTACAATTTGGTCGGATGAAAGTATGCCCGATGAATGGAATCTCAGCATCGTTTGTCCGGTCCTGAAGAAAGGGGAACTACAGAGGAATAAGTCTCGTCAACAATTCAACATTGCATACAAGATCCTGTCTGCAATAATTTGTGAAGCCGATGGTCAACAACCTGGTAGGCCCTTATCAGTGCAGTTTTAGGCCTGAAATGTCAACCATTGACCAAATTTTCACACTACGGCAGATCTTGGAAAAGACACAGGAATTTCAAATCGACACCCACCACCTATTCATATAGATTTTACGGTTACCTTCGATAGCATGTATAGAGATGAATTATACAGAGCCATATCTAGTTTTGGCATCCCCGCCAAACTCGTCCGTTTGTGCTGGAGAACTCTCGCTGCTCTGTTAAGGTCGGTAAAAACACCACCGAACCGTTTGATGTCAGAAATGGTCTTAGACATGGTGACACGCTGTCATGTGATTTCTCTAACATTATACTTGAAATAATTGTACAAAACTCACAAGCCAACCCCGGGGGTACAATATCCCAGAAGTCTGTGCAATTACTCGAATACGCCGATTATAATCCGTAGAACTAGGCGAGCTGTCAGTGATGCATTTGTGAGTATTGAGTCAAAAGCGGAATGAAAGCAAAACGAAATATATGCTGTCCACAAGAAAGGACATTCAACATCGGCGCCTTCGACAAAACGTAACAATGTACAGTTATAATTTTGAGGTAGTGAAGACTCTGTCTACCTAGGCTCTGCGGTCAACTCCAGCAATTACATCAGAGCTGAGATCAAGCGAAGAATTACTCTTGCCAATCGCTATTTCTACGGGCTTAGAAGGCTATTAGTAGCAAAGCCCTCTCTCGAGCAACTAAGCAGACGTTACGACCCTTATCATCTCCGTCCTGCTATATGGCACAGAGGCATGGACTCTATCAAGGGCGGATGAAAACACTCAATTGCTTCGTGCGAAAAGTTATTTGGTCCAGTTTGTATCTTAGAAGTTGTGGAAGAGAATGTAAAATGAAGAACTGTACGGGATGTACAGCGATATAGACCTATAATGGCTGGGACGTATGGACATCAATGCTCCTGCCCGGAGAGTCTTCAACTCTACTCCAGAGGGATAACAAGGTAGAGGATGTCCTTACCTAAAGTGGTGCACGCAATTAGAAGGGGACCTCAACCAACATGGCGTGCGCAACTGGATGGAGCGACATGTGGGTTGAGTCCCTGATCCGCCCCGGACTGTAGCGCCATCAAAAGTAAAAGTAAGACTAATCGTACATATATACAGAAGAAATTAAGGAACGTATCCTTTAGTTCTTAGTTCAATAACTTGTAACTAACATATGCCTTCTCTATCTTCCTGCTGTAGACCTTGAATTTTACATGGGGCGACAGGCTCTAGGCCTAGCATCTCACAACTATTTGTTTTTGTGACGAATAGAAGAGACCAACAAATTGTATGCCGGTTTCTCAGGGGATCGTACTCGTACACTCGTATGGTTAGACCCCTCTAACCATACTAACCATCATTGAACTATTGCACACACAAAGAGCTAATTGGGGGTATAGGCAGCAAATTAACTTACAACTTTTATGATAGCAGAGGTTTAAAGTAATGAAAAATTTGTGAAAAAAATAACTAAATCTTATACAAATTTTCATTCCAGGTAAATGATATTGATTCGCATCTACGTCATTGCATTGTAAAATCTTCTTCCATCTGGCCGTGACAGAACGATATTCTTTGCCAACAGTTAACAGTGATAGCTACAAACTACTCAATTTAGAAGTCAAAGGATATTATCATCCCGCACAACTTCATCACATAAATTATAGCATAATTTTATCTTTTTGAGGTTAAATCTGATCGAACCTCTTTGAAGACTTATTTGCACCGCTCCATTTGTTTCCATTTAACCACTAAGTGAAACCCTCCATAATAATTAACACATTTTGTGTATATTTCTGTTCCTCAGTCCTCGCACCCACATCAAATCCCTCATGGAAAACCCGAGAAAATCACAAGATATACCCCGTGTTGACTACCAAACAACGGCTTAAGTGATTTGCTCCACAACCTTGAGGTTAGAAGATAATCACAACGAAAATAAGTATCTTCAGGTGAACGAAAAAAAAAAAAAAAAACACACTCAGACAAGTACCTCTAGATACAAATATTCTGCGGCACCTTGGGTAGGTATATTGTGTACACCATGCTACGCAAGATGGCAGAAGATGGAACGAATTGAATTTTATAATCCAATTAACATCTCATTGTTGCCGTAGAGCAATCTTTGAAGTTGAAACATGCCATTAAGGTATCTTTCTAAAGTTTTGATCTCAGCCATCGGTGCCACCCAAACCGCACCTGATACACCAACACCAGAGGTAAGCACTTTGTAATGTATCTGCCAGTGTGGCGGTATCGGGGGAATACTTGTACGTATACAGAGCTATAATACGCAAATTTCATGTCAACCGAATAATTGAGGGAAAACGGAGTTCATCCTACACGCCAGAGGAATCGCGGAAGCATCGCTGTCGCTGAGTGTAGTTTTCTTGGGTTCAAATTGCGAGTTTTATGGTTGAGCATGATGGAAGTAACATTGTTTAATGATGGCAAATGGCAAAACCATTAAGATCCGAAATTAGATGTAGTTAGATAATATTGACTTTCATATAAAGTCATTGGCTTTAAATGAATTAGATAAGTGTTGATTATTTGCTTCTATTTGCTGCTATTGGTCATCCTCTGTAATGCTGAATGAACAAAACTATTATACATATTCTCGATCTGTGTGTCTTTGCTATAAATAATATATATATTTTATTTATCAAGGTTGAACGTCGAATGGTATTAAATTATATGCTTAAAATAATGTTTTCTGTATCAATTCCCTCTAAAATTAGTTCTCAGCTACTGGCAATGCCTTTTATTGGGTTTATCGTAGAAAATACTGCTTCTAATTACGATATTAATATAAAAGCTGAGATCAAATTAAAATAGATTGCATACTATTGGGAACCACTGAAAATATTTTAAAATTATGACATATTTATAGGGTTAGCAAATTTATAGGGTTAAAAAACCGTTCTTCTAAAAATATGAAATTCTTAATTTTTTGGACTTGCTTATTGCTCTCTTAAGCAGCTGACTCTTGATGGCGTGCGGGCAGCGAAAGGCGTCGGGACCTGGACTGGACAGTCCACTTTTGCTGACCGGACTGGTTCCATGTAGGTACCTGTAAACATGATGGGGTCATAGGTAGCGAGAAAAGTGGAAGACGATCGATCCAAGTGAGCTTAGTTTGCATTCTAATTGCGGAAAATGTGTCGCAATTGTTTCAACAGGTCTCTTATTTTGTCTGCAGTAGGTATTGTAATTTTTATTTTTTATCAATTTTTCTTAAATTTCTTGAATTTTAAAAATTAAATTATTATGTCTTGTGGGGCGCCCAAAAGTTGCATTTCGAGATATAATGTCTTTTAGTTCCTCGGAACATCTACCATGGAAGTACTTATGGAACAAGCAAAGGTCAGCGACTTGTCTTCTGTGCACCAACGGTTGTTGATTCGATGTGAGTGTAGGGTCTCCAATAAGTCGAACTGCTCGTCTCTGTATGCTGTCAAGTAGGTTAAGTGAATGTTTTGGGGCCGAGCTCCATATGTGGGAACAGTATTCCAGGGCTGGTCTAACCTGTGCTTTGTAGAGAAGGAGAAGTTGCTTGGGGCTAAAGTACCTCTTTGGATATGTCGTCCTGCCATGTGATTCCTGAATTGACTGTGACTCCTAGAAGGTGCATTGAGTCCTTGGGATGGATTGGATGGTCTGGTCATCCATTTGGATCTGAGGAACTGTTGATGAATTTTTCCTAGAAAATGTTGTAAGCTGTGTCTTGTTTGCATTAAATACAACCAAGTTGTCTTTTCCCCACTGCAAGATTTTGTCCAGAACATCATTTGTAGAACTAATTTCTTCACATCTCTGACTGTGTGATGTAGCCGCATTCACAGGCCCACTATTCGAGATGGAGGATATAAGAGTACTGTCATCAGAAAAGCTGTAGATATTATTATTTGTCGATCCAAGCAAATCGTTGATGTAGAGAAGAAATAGAGTTTGAGAAAGAAAAGATCCTTGGGGCACTCCTGCATTTATAGCAAACGAATTAGATGATACACCATCTACAACAACTTGGATCGATCTTCCCAGAAGAAAATTTTGCATCCATCCGCAGAGTTGTTGTGGTAATCCATAAGACGTTAACTTGCTTAATAGGGCTCTATGCCTGACTCGGTCAAATGCCTTTGATATGTCCAAGGCTACGGCTCTGGATTCGCCGTGTTCTTCAATTGCTTGCGTCCATAAGTGCGTTACTTAGCCGCCCCTATTGTGAGTGTCGCTAGTTGATCGTTGATCGACAACTGTCGTAACGCTATTGGACGATAGTTTTGTGGCAGACATTTCCTCCCTTTCTTTGGAATAGGTTGAATGCGAGCGGACTTAAAAAAAATCCAATCCGACGTTTCGGAGTAGATGCCTATATCTTAGACGCAAGGTCACCAGGGGAAGGAGAAGACACGCTGAGTCAATGGAGGAACGCATACAAACAAAAAATGCAAAAAGAAAAACAAAAAGAAATATATCATAGGAGTTGTTTAAACTTAAAAAAAAAAAATTAAATTACAATAAATATTATTGTAATAAAGCTTTTAAGAACAAGAGTGTACGACCTTAATTTGGTGTCTGACTTATTTGAATATACCTACCATAAAATCAGAATATGTAGGTAAGACTTATTCAGAAATGTCAACTACCAAAGTGTATACCTAGTAACTCTGGTTTTGCAGTTGTATATCATGCCTTCTAATAAGTTTGACATATAAATCAAATAGGTATTTGAGTGTCACTTTCTAAAAAACAAAAGCAAAAATATTACCATAACAAACTCATGTATGTCGACTTTTAATTAAGTCACCTTATTTAATAAGTGCGACACTTATAAAAATTTGTTAGTCCCTAACTATTGAGTGGACAAATATAAATATAGTTTAGAAGGGACAAACCTGGGCCCTATTCCACAAAACAACTTATCAACTTTTCACTTTGCACTTATCCAATTTTTCGTCAATTTGCAAAACTTCATGTTCCTCAGAACTATAAAATTTGATTAGTGAAAAATTGAAATTGATAAGTGTAATTTGGAAAAGTTATTCAAATTCATATTGT
This sequence comes from Cheilosia scutellata, assembly GCA_955612985.1. NCBI lineage: Eukaryota > Metazoa > Arthropoda > Insecta > Diptera > Syrphidae > Cheilosia > Cheilosia scutellata. The sequence goes on from OY015311.1 coordinate 18,775,050, forward strand.
TCATAGTGAAGCTTTCAAAATGTTAAGACGTAAGTTTTTGTTCGGCGATAGTGAAGACGCAGTTATAAGAAAAAATTATAGAAAATTAATTATTTTTTCGGGACTACAAAACTTTAATTTTAAAGAGTGCTTTCGTTTGAATCAAATTCAATATTTGTTTTGTTTAGTGATTCTGAACTCCATAGAAGAGAACAGAAAAGAAGAGATTTTGCGTTCCCTGAGTTAAAATGTTGTATAAAACTTTTCTGCTTCTGGTTTTATTAGGCTGTACTGAAATAGACACATTCAATCGCACAAACCTTTCAAAATTAGATTTTTTGATATCGCAAAATTTATGAATCCGATTTTCTTTAATAGAAATCTGCATTGCAGATTTTTTTCTGCATAATTATTTTCGAAGACTGCAAAGAGTGCAAAGGTATTTACAAAAAATTTGCTAGTGCAAAGTGAGATTTACAAAGAATATTGTGGAACAGAAACACTTATCACTTTGCCAAAAAATGAAATTGCAAAGTGAAAAGTTGATAAGTTTTTTTCTGGAATAGGGCCCTGATGCAAAGCATTGATTATACAAATTAGCAAGCAAACTCCGCATGCAAACTTCTATGTAACACAGAGAATTTAATGGAGCAAGTTAAAGTATAGAATTTGATCCTAATCCGTATCGGAGATCTCAGTTGCCCAAGAGCGTATATTAAAACCTTACTTCAATACGTCCCCTCAGTTGTTTCGAAAAGCTATACTTCAACGTCCCCTTATCCGGTTCGGCTAGATTTTATTGCTCGAGCTTTGGTACCTACCTACCTATATATAGTCTTTGATGAAGAAGAACTTTTTAAGACAAATTTAGTTCAGCATTCAACAACGATGTTCGTTTTTTAAATTGGTTGGGCAAAGAGAGTATGGAGGTCTACACTCTAACTCTACATCAACAGATATACCTACTTTGAACAAATTATGCATCAAACATTCATCGGACTTAATATACTTAAAACCAAAAGAGAGACCGTGTGACTGCCGATGACGAAAGCCATTGGCAATGTTGCTGACACATTTTTTTGGTTTAAAATCTAGTTTTTAGACGACATTTTGTGCGACTGTTATAAACGACATCAGCAACTATTGATTTACTCAAAGAGCCCCCAAGATAATGCGATATAGTGCAATGAAGCTTATTTTATTGGGCATATTGAGAATCGTTGGCTTATGCTTAAGAAACAATATTAATTGAATCATTGGGGGAGAAAATCATTCGCGCACTATCTACTGGTCTTTGAACCGGTCATCAAAATTCATATACTCGACCATAGAAATAGCTTCGCAACCATTCGTGTTTGAGGTCTATACTTTTTTTGGCACAAATTGGAAGGACATACACATAATTATTTCTTATATTCATATGGCGTATTTGAATGTATAAATTTAGAAGCCTTCTCATGACAATTATCTCCTTGATGTTTCTCAGACGTTCAGGAGATGTTGGATAGTGAAGAAACCTTTGATTTTATTTTTATATTCTACATTCTACCAATATCGCACCATTAAACATCTGGTTCAAGATAACCACTGACCTAGTCTACTCGGCCATCAGCGATATGGTAGCTCCAAGTTTCCAGATCAAGTGATTAATTGTTGATTCTTTGGAAATGGAAAATGACAACTTTATGTTGCAACCTTATTAGGCCAACAGATACTACCAGTTTTACACAGCTTAGCGAACTGTTCACTAAAAACCAAACTCTACCTTAAGCGTTCGAAATTATTTATTTCTAGGTTAAAAAGAAATCATAAACTCAACTACATTATACATATTTGTATCTCATGAGTAATCTTTGCACAATTGAAACATAGAGCTTATCTCTGGTTCTCCACCCTTTTAAGTTTACTCAACGCTTATCTTATCATGCTGATAAGTCTGCTATCTGTTTTGAGTAGGTTGCTGAAGTCGAATTCGCCTGCCCATTCAGTGAATACCTATATTAGTCTTCAACGACAGGTGTATACGATACATAATTTTCGAGAGCCGAATATTTTTTTTTAAATCGATTTAAAAATATAAAAAACGACATCAAAATGAAGCTGATGAAAAATAGTGGATATTATCTAACAATTGTGTTGAGTACGTATAAAACAGAATAAAAAATAAAAGCATTTTGTTGGAAAAGTTTCCCCGGAAATAGCTGCAAGCAAAGTTAAGATTGAATTGTTGTAAATTAAGTTGGAGTATAAATTTCAACAAGTAGCAGGATTTACAGAGAGACCGTGTGTGAAATTAAAGTGAATCATATTTAAATAGGTTCTGTGGAAATATTATAACTTTTGATAAATGACGAAAGAGAATTCCATGAAATAGTATGATGCCTACCCACAATAAGGTGTATTTTTCTCTACACACACGTTTTATCTTATCGCTATCGGTAGAGTGTAGACTGTTATTTTGTATCTATGAGTAATGCTCAAGTTGTTGTGAATTCAATAAGTGTACTTTTGTTAAAAAAAAAACGAAATACGCCCTTTTGTGTCATAAAGTGGAACGAGATATTAAGTTTTATCAAAATAACCTCTTTGTGATTCATTAAGGCTTTGAGTTTTATATTGTAACCATCAGTACACCAATAATATGCTAAATTTCTGCGATTGTGACTGTTCGTAGTTTGGTTTTTCAAAAAAAGGTTCGACAAACATAGCTACATACATTTCATTTTGTGTTAGGTATCATGTCGTTCTCACAGAAGTACCTACCTACCTGTTCCACTTTGAAAATTGCTTTATGTTCCACTTTAGAAAAATCCTTCGGGATTAAACGTAATGTTAAAGTTATGCTAAACATTTAAAAAATAAGCTAGGTACATAATTATTTCATTAGAACTAATTTCGGTTTCATACAGTAAATTTAATTTTATTGCATGACCTAAATTCAAGTTCAATAAATTGTTATTTTTAGGATGAGTTCTTGCAATTTTAAATATTCCAATATTTTTGTAAAACACTTTTTTCCAACCAATCTGCCAGTAATATGATGATATGATGTACATACCTACTCTTTAAAAGAACAACCAATTTTTTAAGAAATCTTTGGTTGGAGTTATAGCTATTTTCAACTACTCCACTAATTCTTTAGACTCCTAAAATTAGTTCAATTTTGACAGTTATATTTGAATATCTTTGAGAGAGTGAAGATGAAAGAACGACACATCAAAGAAAAAGACAAAGACTTGTCTTTCTTTCCTATGATCATTTCATACCCAAGCCATTGTGTCTTTTGATCAAAGGATCATGAACACCGTGCATGTAGAGGGAATTTTGAAAAACTGACAAAATAATTTATGTATTCACTATTCACATGAAAATGTACTTGCGGAAATTTGTTTTTTCTTCTGCACGTTTGTTTACTAAGTAGAGAAGATAAATGTCAAAAGCAGTGCTATAAGATTCGTAAATTCGTGTAAATTCGTAAACACTAAATATATGTGGCAATATTCATCTATAAACACGCTTGTAATTTATTGCCTACTAGCAAATGTTGTAGTCAGAGGCCGAAGCTCAGGCGCTCGTAGGTTTGACTAAAAATATTTCAGTCAAAGGTCGAAATTGGAGGGTTTTATTTCGGCCTTTGACTGATATAGTTTTAAACCCTAAGATCGACTGATGTCAAATGTAGCTGAAGAGAAATGTGATTGAAAACTTAGTTTGTTTTGTTTTTTGAATTCTTTTTTGTTTTTTTTATTGAAATAAATACGCTTATTTGCACATTAATAAACAAAAATAAAATAGTCGAACTTTGAAATGTCCAGACGAGTCCCGGAATTTCAACATAATGTCCAGATATGTACTGATTTCGAACTGGCAACCCTTCGTCACCTAAGGCGAGGTCTTCCTCTACTGCGTTCTCCATCCGTGTTGAAATCCCTTCGGGCAGGACCAGGAGCTCTATAAGCCCTAGCTATTTTAGTCGAGAGATAAGTACTTTTATGATCAGATCGATGTCACTGTACGGCTTGTAGAGTTCGTTGTTAAATCTCCTCCTCCAAAGACCGTCAACGCAAACGGGACCGAAAATTACTCGAAGAATCTTGCGTTCGAAAAGACCAAGAAAATCTTCATCTTCACGCGGCTGAATGTAATATTTACTTGCTTCTTTGAATATTTAAATATGTATACATTTTGGAATTTTTTTTGTACTTAGGTAAATATTTATTTGCCTTAAAGAGGTACTAATAAACATATTAAGCAAATGTGTACCTAGGTAGTGATTTTTGAATTTCTTTTCATCATTCATTTTATTTTCCTCAAGAAACCCGAATTTAAGTTGGTACTGTTAGAACTTCGCTAAACACTTTTGCAAGGAAGATTGACATTGAATCCTTGAGTAGAACAAACACCTACACTGGAACAATCTCAACGTCAACACCTGCAGGCATGCAAAAGAGTTACGGCCAGAAGTGAACAAAAAGAGATCCAAATTCATGATCGGAGTGAGCCGCAAGGATATTCGCATACTCACGGGGGTTATTACTGGCCACTGTGCAATAGGCGTACATGCGGAAAGGCTGGGCATACTGCATAGTGACGAATATAATCTGTTCGCCATCTGCTTTCCAAATGCCCAGCCGTTAAAAACTGTAGACAGAGGATTCTTAACAACTTCTTCTTTGATGAACTAGAAGATCTGGAGAATTTGGACCTTAAGGAACTCCTGAGATTCATACTTAAATCAGGTGAACAAACTCCACACCTTCGGTGACTCTTAGGATAAGCTGGTAATCCGGATACAAGAGCTTATGAATTAATACTAATCCTAGGTGTCTCAAATAAAAGCGGTAAATCTTGTTTCCAACAGATATGTATGGTTTGACTGGACCCAACTGATGGTCTATGTGAAGCTGTAGCCACCGCCACAAGAGCACCCGTTTACCTACCTAACATTAGCGTCATCACATAAATTTTAATAGGCATATGCCAGATGCCTCACTTAAGAAATCCACCCAGCGAGAGTGTCGCCATCTGTCAGTGAGTGTGGTGACGCTTCTTGTGTTCAGAACTATTAATTCACCTCTGTCACCTGTAATGTAAACTGATCTCTTTCTAATTACACGCGATTAAAAAAATGCACTTATTCCACAAACTTCTTCGTCTACACTCTTTCCTGTCACTTGTAATGTTAATGTTAATGTATTTAAATTACCCCTTATCGTGGTACCAGTATGCTACATCACTTCCCGTTTGCAATTGCATTAATTTGCAAATGGCAAACAATTCTCTTTAACAGCACAGGGCTTCCGCTACATAGACACAGAGAGTAACCTGAAAACAAACAACAGAATTTAAACTTGTTTTTTTTTTCGTACGAAACCTTTTCAAAAATTAGCAGAAAAATAAAGAACCATCATACAGGATGAGGAAAACTTTGTGAAACCCATAACAAACTAATTAAATTGTAATGTATTAATATTTCCTTGCAGTTGTGCTTGCTTCGTGTACCCAGGAAACGGATGCTGTGCGTCGTGTTCTCCGAGGACGTAGGACTCTAACCCGTCAGTACTACAGTAAGTATAATAGTATTGGTCAATGTTTTCAAAACTCGAGGCCAATTATTTTATGTCAATAAAATTTCAACATATTTTCATTTATTTTCGCAGCTGGTCTACCTATACCCGGTTGGGCGTTGATTCTAATTCTTGGTATCGTGGAACTTCTGTTGGGCGCCATTCTATATTTTGTGATGCGAAAAGTGATTCTATCCTCATCAGTTGAACATACGAATACGTACGCTCCAGCAATGACGGACGAAGCTTAAATGGCACGACTGAGCCAAGCGAATGTACGAGTAGACGTTTATATTAGATTGTAAGGACGCAAAAAAAAAAAAAATCAAATTAAAATTAGCAACAAAAAAAAAGTAGAAAAAAAAAAAAGTTTTCACTAGTTCCCCCAGAGTTGCTCTGTGTGTGCCATTTGTTAAAACAACAAACTTAATTTATTTTACGTTCATTGTTGATCCTTCACATTAGATACATAGAAATTGCAAAAGACCGGGCTGCTGAAGAGGGTGGACGCAACTCATTTGAAGTTGGAAAACAAAAGATTGCCTTTTCCGGTGTATATGGACTATGGAGCTCTATCAGCATCGAGAGACTGCTCCGTTTGTAGTTTTCTATATTTCATTTCTCTTTTCCGCATTTAATTTCTGATAAACTACTCGTGTATAGAGAGCACTTTTGTGTGACTAGGTACGGGACAGAGTTGTTAAGCCATCAGGATAAGTTCGAATTTTTTTTTACTCAGTCATCCTGTTATTTCAATTAAAGTTTAGTTATGTTTTGTAAAGAAATAGAAAGAAAATAGAAAAATAAATTGGTTTTATTGTGGGACCAACGATGAAAAGAGTTTTCATTTTGGGAATAAATCTCATCTTTTGCAGAGTTTTTGAGTCGAAAGCTTATAAGAAAATGGAATGTATATGAAAAGTGCTGTATTTTTTTAGTCAAAGCCAACTGAATTTAAGGCCTTTGCAAAGTTTGAATAAATGAATATGTATTAATTTTTAACAACATATTGGAAACCAGGGGCGTAGCGAGGGCTACAGCCTTGGGGGGGGGGGGGGGGGGGGGGTGACTTTCATTGAAATACCGACTTATTTCAGACAATTGCCGACTGTATAGAAATCATGAAAATCAGCACAGCTGTTATCGAGTTATATCTTACGTCAAAGAATTACACCCCATTTAAGATGTTCAATTTGGTCCAATTTTGACCAATTTTCAAAGGAAATATCCCGGGCCAATATCTAAAATCACTGTAAATTTGAGGTCAAGCGATTCGGTGCGGTGGTCTTCGGGATATAAGATTTTGATTGTTTCAGGAACACCCCTGGGCCAATACCTAAAGGACCATTCACATGAGAGCGACCAACTATCTACGAACGAACGAATATTCGCAAGTTTTGGCAGTCCGTTCACATGAACACCTATCTAGGTCGCGGTAGTTCGCGAAGTTCAGCCATCAGCTGTATTAAGAAAACAAGCTTATAAACAGTTTAAATAACGAAATTTCGTTTTCCAAACTTTTTGCTGCGAACGAAAACATCCTTGCTGCGAATTGTCAAAGTTCACAGTCCATATCAATAAGGGAAGTTCCACAAACTAGTGAATAACATATTCTTTTTAAAATCGAATCGAAACTAGCTAAATTTTAAGGAGTTCATGTGGAACCGTTGAAAATGCCGACTTGTAGGTATACATTTAGGTATACAAGTTCAAAACCTATACCTAATGTAAATCCATACCTAAGACCTAATTTTTGAAAATTGGTCGTTCATTTGCCGACTCTTGAACAGCCTAATGAAAATCCAAATCTACTTCTTATATTTTACCATTTTGTTCAGACCCAACCTTTGTTCCAACTAAAAAATTAATAGAAAGTACTGTTTTATAATAGCTAATGATAAATTTTATATTTTCTTAATAACTGCTTAAAAGCCTTTTCAAGATCATTGCACATTGTTTAATGGCGATGGCGATACTTCAATCTACGAACAGTCTTATAACGATATCCATCTTCAGCGAGCTCCTGTGGGGCAGCATTAGGTTGAGCTTCTTCGACTGGTGGGAGGTATTCATTTAATGGAAGCTCGTTGACATCACGACGATGTCTGAGGCGGTATCTCTTGACGGTCTTGTAGCGATATCCATCAGCAGCAAGAGGAGTAGCTTCCTCTTGAGCAGCATCGACTTGTCCTTCCTCGACTGGTGGTAGGTATTCATTGGATGCGAGTTCGTTGACATCACGACGATGTCTGAGGCGGTACCTCTTGACGGTCTTGTAGCGATATCCATCAGCGGCGAGAGGAGTAGCTTCCTCAGCAGCAGCTACGACTTGTCCTTCCTCGACTGGTGGCAGGTATTCATTGGATGCGAGTTCGTTGACATCACGACGATGTCTGAGGCGGTACCTCTTGACGGTCTTGTAGCGATATCCATCAGCGGCGAGAGGAGTAGCTTCCTCAGCAGCAGCTTCGACTTGTCCTTCCTCGACTGGTGGCAGGTATTCATTGGATGCGAGTTCGTTGACATCACGACGATGTCTGAGGCGGTACCTCTTGACGGTCTTGTAGCGATATCCATCAGCGGCGAGAGGAGTAGCTTCCTCAGCAGCAGCTTCGACTTGTCCTTCCTCGACTGGTGGCAGGTATTCATTGGATCCGAGCTCGTTCACATCACGACGATGTCTGAGGCGGTATCTCTTGACGGTCTTGTAGCGATATCCATCAGCAGCAAGAGGAGTAGCTTCATCTTGAGCAGCATCGACTTGTCCTTCCTCGACTGGTGGTAGGTATTCATTGGATGCGAGTTCGTTGACATCACGACGATGTCTGAGGCGGTATCTCTTGACGGTCTTGTAGCGATATCCATCAGCAGCAAGAGGAGTAGCTTCCTCTTGAGCAGCATCGACTTGTCCTTCCTCGACTGGTGGTAGGTATTCATTGGATGCGAGTTCGTTGACATCACGACGATGTCTGAGGCGGTACCTCTTGACGGTCTTGTAGCGATATCCATCAGCGGCGAGAGGAGTAGCTTCCTCAGCAGCAGCTTCGACTTGTCCTTCCTCGACTGGTGGCAGGTATTCATTGGATGCGAGTTCGTTGACATCACGACGATGTCTGAGGCGGTACCTCTTGACGGTCTTGTAGCGATATCCATCAGCGGCGAGAGGAGTAGCTTCCTCTGGAGCAGCATCGACTTGTCCTTCCTCGACTGGTGGTAGGTATTCATTCGATGCCAGTTCGTTTACATCACGGCGATGTCTGAGGCGGTACCTCTTAACGGTCTTGTAGCGATAACCATCAGCGGCGAGATCAGTTTGTTCCTCAGGAGTAACTTCAACTGCAGCTTCAGTTGGTGGTAAGTATTCAGCACCTGGTGCAGCTTCTTTCACTGGTGGCAGGTAATCAGCTGGGAGGGCAGCAGCTGCTGCAAAAATTGCAACGAACGCAAATGCAAAGAATCTCTGAAAATTAAAATTGTTAATAAATTCATTACAATTATTTGTGAGGCTTAATTTACCATCTTCTGTGCTAAACCTGTCTATCCACAAGAGAACCTCTTAGTTGAATGATAATTGTCGAACAAAGCTTCAGTTATTTATACAGATCTGGCAATTATTGTACTTGGCATGTGCTTACTCTTCGTCTTCCCTCTTTTCAAGAAACAATTCTTCAATATTGTTTTAAGTTGAAATCGACTCAGCGAAATCGAAAGTAGATATACATTTCAAGCACCATACGAATGAGATGCTAAGAGTACCAATTATGTTTTTAAATAAAATTCGATTATTTCCGTGTAAATTTTGTATGTGTAGGTGTAGGTAAAATTCAGAGGAGATCTGTTTGGATACCTTTTCAACTATTTTGACAGCTCATTTATTTTAGACCACATATTTTGTTGAGTTGGATCGATGAAGCGCACGTGTAGGTAAGTATTTGGCATATTTTTATTTTGTACTTAATGTCGACTTAGTTATTACTACCTACAGATACATTGTAGATTGTAGGGGGGAGGTGGTATATTAAATCCCAAATCACTGCGGCCACAAGTGGGCCTATTGTGATATCCTCCATTTATAGCTCATCCATGATGCCGCAGTTTGTTATAAAGGCGGCTAGCTCTTTGGGTGTGCTGGCAGCTATGTCCGCTGCTTCGAGGTAGAATTTACCTAGATAACGTTGATGTGTTTTGGTTAAACAGTTGCAGTCACATAGTATGTGTTCTGCTGTTTCTGCGTCCTCGTTGCACATTCTGCAGGTGTCGTCTTGTGCTGTACCCATTGTCATCAGGTGTTTTTTGACTCGACAGTGTCCTGTGAGAAAGCCTGTGACCAATCGAATCTGACTTCTAGTTAATTGTAGTATTTGTTTCGTTTTTTTGTGGGAACTATTTGGCATGAAGTTTTTGGCTTGCCTGTTTCCTTCGGTGGTCCTCCAGAAATGGAGCTTCTTTTCGTTCAACCAGGTTTTCACACTAGTTTTTATAGTGTTGATTGGTAGCCCGCAGAATGGTCTTGGCATCATGAATTGGGATGCGGATCCTTTTCTGGCTAATTCGTCTGCTTTTTCGTTGCCTTCATATCCACTGTGCCCTGGTACCCAGATCAGGTGAACCTTGTTTGTGGTGGCCAGTATTTGCAGGATTTGGAGGCAGTCCCAGACCAGTTTTGATGTTATTTCAAAGGCGTTAATTGCAAATAGAGCTGCCTTGCTATCAGAGAGAATGTAAATGTGCTTATTTGTTATAGCCCTGTTTAGACTCTCTCGAATGCAGAGTTCTATTGCATGTATTTCGGCCTGAAATACGGAACTGCTTATATCCATACTAGCGAATAGGGATGTTTTAGTGCACGGAACGTATACTCCGGCTCCAACTCCTTCATCTGTTTTGGATCCATCTGTATACCATACAAGTGAACCGTTGACAAGTGTTGGTTTGTTCTGTTCCCAGCTTAGACGGTCTGGGAATGTAACCTTAAAGTTGTGTCGGAAGTTATAGCGTGGTAGACATTTGTCTCTCAAATGTATTCCAAGTAGTTCATTTTGTCTGAATTCTTGTAGGATATCAGTGTGGACAATGTTGGAATTTGATTCATCTTCTGTGATGAGCGTATAGGCGTTGACCATTGCTTCTTTCATGAGTTCTAGATGAAGTGGTGCGATGTTTAGGATAACCTCGAGTGTAGCTGTTGGTGCAGTTTTCATTGCACAGACACATGCTAGTCTTTGTATTTTGTTGAGTTTAGCCTGTGCTGACCTCTGCGTTGCTTTATACCACCAAACGGCGGCTGCATACGTGATATTTAGGTCTTGTTATTGCCGTATACATCCACAGTGTCATTTTGGGGTTAAGTCCCCAGTTTTTACCGAGTAGACTTTTGCTGGTCCATAAGGATAACCTGGCTTTGTCAGTAGTTTTGGTAAGGTGAGAGTTCCATGTGAGTCTTTCATCTAGTGTAATTCCTAGATATTTGACTTCCGTTGAGAACTCTATTATTTCGCCGAAGAGTGTAGCATTTCTCAGTGTTTCTCGCTTTCTTCTCATGGTGAATGCGACTATGGTGCTTTTTTTGGGATTGACTTTGAGGCCAACTTTTGTACACCATTCAGCAACCAGGTTTAGAGGCCTCTGGAGACGATTCGAGATTGTGTCTTCTTCTACAGATACATAGGTACTAGATAACTATGTATGCGACAATTGATCTATATAAACTCTCTTATCCCTGGGAGATCTCACTTACAGCCTAGCCAAGCGATCTTCATTTTAAAAAGTTTAGATAAAATATTTTACTTCGTCTGAAGGAAGCAGTATTGGTCGATTTTGAGGCTCGCATATTTTTTGTTAGATTTTTTTGGCCGAAAAGGCTAAGCGCAATAGAATCTTGAACTTTTTACGAATATATTGCTTGCTATCCAAACTTTTGCAGCCACTCGCCTTAAAGCTATCTCACAGTGGTCAAGGAAAGACTTTGGCCACGCCTCTATTCTGAAGAACTTCGAGATCGCAACCGAAAAGACTGACTACACTACCCCATCTCTAAATTTAGACAATAATTTTCTCGCCAGTATCTCCTCCAGAGCAACCTGGGATGAGGATACTTTCCCAGAAGATGAATCAGTTCACTTCTACACTGTCAGCTCAAAAACCAACGACGGATTTGGAAGGGCTGTTTTCTCCGAAAGTCTTAATCTTTAGCTCTGCTTCCATCTACCATATTACTGTAGCGTGTTCCAGGCGGAAATAATGGCAATTACGGAAGTCTTATCCTCGCTCAAGAAAAACGTCATATATCCGCATAGGATATCTGCATATTTTCGGACACCCAAGCAGCCATCAAATTCGTGGATTCGATCTCTATAACTTCTCTAGTAGCCCTCGTCTCTTACAGAGATGGTCGAAGAGTTCAACACCTAATTTGGGTGCCGGGGCATAGAGGTATTCCAGGGAATTGTAAGGCCGATGAACTCGCTAGAATAGGAACAACTCAACCCATTCTGCCAGATAAACACATGCTGCAATGCTAGGCCTTTTCGCAAACGACTTTTGCAGAAGCTGTATGGATGAGGAAGAGGAGGAAACTATCCTTCATCTTCTTTGTTCCTGCCTAGCTCTCTGCCGTAGAAGGAAGCTTCACTTAGGAGCCTTCCATTACAACGACTTGGGCGATATGATAAACACAGACATCAGAAGCTTCTTACGCTTTATAAGGAGCTCAAAATGGTTCAACTAGTAGGGAGATCTTATATGATCCTTTTTTTTCGTGGTATCACAATGGACCTATGCTGGGTCTAAGTGTATTGGCGCTTCCCAGCTGGCAGCCACTTTGAACCAACCATCCTAACTTTTTGTGCAATTGCGTTTGCAATGGCATGCAAGATAAGATATTTCATAAATTAATCCTTTTTAAATTGCCTGCAGTCGGATTTGAACCCATATTGCTGAAATGGTTATCTTTTTAAGTGGTAAGCAGTTTCTGTAGGAAATGTTTGTTTCTGTTCCGTCCTATCGGCCTGTTACTTGCCTACCTCTGGTGTTTCATAAGGTAGGCATATATGTCTATTTCTTCTTATCCTAATAATAAACGTTCTTGAAAGGGTCATTAAACACTTCACCCTCTCTTTCTATGCTGGATAGTAAGAAATTTTTCAAATCAATTTGTTCACCTTGCTTCGATAAGATCTATATAGTTTTTCCACCTGATGCCTTAAAAATTTCTTAGAGCTCAATATCTCCAAATGACAATTCATTTCCTTATAACGTAGGTCAAACAAGTCCCTTCCTCGACTTATTACTACATTATTAATTTAGTTTTGGTAACAATTTGACTAGAGTATCATGACGTGGATGAACATGAACATTCTCAATTCATATCATATGTGGAAGGTATAGCACAGGGTTCTATGCAACTTATGAGCCTACCAGCACACTTAACCTATCCTATCAGTAAACTTAAAAGCCGCGAGGACATTATTTTATGAAAAGTCTTTTGGCTATACGGGACAAATAAACTACTACTTACAACAAAAGCACAGAATGGTAGTGGCGAATAAGTCTACTCCACCTACAAGATTTTAAGATAAAACACAGATTTTCGAATGATATATGATTTTATTTTGTACACTTTCCTAAAATTATAGTTTCATTGGTTAAAGCTTAAAAGCCTTTTCGAAATCATTGCGGATAATGCTTAATGGCGGTGGCGATACTTCAATCGACGAACAGTCCTGTAACGATATCCATCTTCAGCAAGCTCCTGTGGGGCAGAATTAGGTTGAGCTTCCTCAACTGGTGGCAGGTATTCATTGGATGCGAGTTCGTTGACATCACGACGATGTCTGAGGCGGTACCTCTTGACGGTCTTGTAGCGATATCCATCAGCGGCTAGAGGAGAAGCTTCCTCTTGAGTTGCTTCGACTGGTCCTTCCTCGACTGGTGGCAGGTATTCGTTGGATGCGAGTTCGTTGACATCACGACGATGTCTGAGGCGGTACCTCTTTACGGTCCTATAGCGGTATCCATCAGCGGCTAGAGGAGAAGCTTCCTCTTGAGCAGCTTCGACTGGTCCTTCCTCGACTGGTGGCAGGTATTCATTGGATGCGAGTTCGTTGACATCACGACGGTGTCTGAGGCGGTACCTCTTGACGGTCCTATAGCGGTATCCATCAGCGGCTAGAGGAGAAGCTTCCTCTTGAGTTGCTTCGACTGGTCCTTCCTCGACTGGTGGCAGGTATTCGTTGGATGCGAGTTCGTTGACATCACGACGATGTCTGAGGCGGTACCTCTTTACGGTCCTATAGCGGTATCCATCAGCGGCTAGAGGAGAAGCTTCCTCTTGAGTTGCTTCGACTGGTCCTTCCTCGACTGGTGGCAGGTATTCGTTGGATGCGAGTTCGTTGACATCACGACGATGTCTGAGGCGGTACCTCTTTACGGTCCTATAGCGGTATCCATCAGCGGCTAGAGGAGAAGCTTCCTCTTGAGCACCTTCGACTTGTCCTTCCTCAACTGGTGGCAGGTATTCATTGGATGCGAGTTCGTTTACATCACGACGATGTCTGAGGCGGTACCTCTTGACGGTCTTGTAGCGATATCCATCAGCGGCTAGAGGAGTACCTTCCTCTTGAGCAGATTCGACTGGCCCTTCCTCAACTGGTGGCAGATATTCATTGGATGCGAGTTCGTTGACATCACGACGGTGTCTGAGGCGGTACCTCTTGACGGTCTTGTAGCGATATCCATCAGCGGCGAGATCAGTTTGATCCTCGGGAGCAGCTTCAACTGCAGCTTCAGTTGGTGGTAAGTATTCAGCACCTGGTGCAGCTTCTTTCACTGGTGGCAGATAATCAGCTGGCAGGGCAGCAGCTGCTGCAAAAATTGCAACGAACGCAAATGCAAAGAATCTCTGAAAATTAAAATTGGTAATTAATCCATTGGGCTACAATTATTTGTGATGTTTAATTTACCATTATTCTGTGCTAAGCCTGTCTATCCACAAGAGAACGACTTAATTGAATGATAACAGTCAAACAAAGCTTTGGTTATTTATATGCAAATCCAACAATTATTATATTCTCTCTTTTCATGAAACAATTCTTCAATTGCTTTGTTGAGATATACTCAACGAAATCGAAAGTAGATATACCTAGATACATTTTAAGTACCAACAGAATGAGTGCTGATGAGAGCAAATTATTCTTTCAAAGCAAATTCTTTAAATTTCCGTATAGTAAATATTCCATTTCAAACTATTAGACGCGTCATTATCATTACATTTTAGAACACGTGTTTTATGGACCAGATATAGCCGGGAATCAGCTTAATAGCCGTATCTGATCTTTATCAGATCTGTAAATAAAACGGATTTGATTTTAATTCTAAATTGCTCGTGCCTAGGAATTGTATTGCCTAAATATATTCTTGTCTATCAGGACAATGCATTTGACTGTTCCAAATGGATCAGATTTCCATTATGAACACTAACTAACTAACTAACTAACACTAACGAAATTGCAAATCGATTGAACTCGTTTTCAGTGTTCTGCATTTCGAGCGATTCGGAAACTCCGACATTTTTTCGAAATCACAATTTCACTGACTCAATTCCGAAAATTTTGAAATCGAAGTCGAATACAATGAAATGTAGAACACAAAAATTAATTTTCGATTTAATTTTGAGTGAAAGTGAAATGTGGAACCTAGCAGTAAGCAAATTTTTTGGCTTATTCTAAGATTTTTCATTCATTCATTTTCAATGTCCCGGTTATCCATTAAGTGGGTCGCAGGTGAAGGTAGCTCAAGTGATTCTCCGCCATCGACTATTATTAGCCATCGACTCCAAATCATCAAATCAGGTACCCATTGGGTAGAGGAGAGATTATGGACTTGATCTAACCATCTCATCCTGGGTCTATCTAGAAGACGCCTGCCCGATGGTACGGATTCCATAGCACTTCGTGGAATCCTGGTCGGGGACATGCGTTTAATATGACGAAATCACCGAAGCATGGACAGCTCCGTTCGAAAAAGTAGCTGCTCGACATTGAGTTCCTCACGTACTCTGGTATTTCTAATGCGACTCCCAAGGGTCACACCAGCAATACAACGGAGAAATCTCATTTCTGCAGCTTGTATCCGCGATCTTATTCTTTCGATCATTACCCAAACCTTATGATCATAGGTAAGAGTTGGGACAAACACCGAATTAAAGGCTGACAATTTAGCTTGGACACCAAGTTCCGTCGTCCTAATAACAGAATGACCAAGCTGTCTCAAAATTGATCCAGCCTGACCAATCTTACAGGAAAACTTAGCATTGCTCCTTCCATCACTCGTGAATAAGACCCAACATCAAGTCCATATATGTAATGAAAAGGAGAGGAGACAAGACGCACCCTAAGGCCTTTAGCATTTCTGGCCGGATTTCGTCCACTCCGGCAGATTTGACAGTTCGTAAGTAATATACAATTTGGAAGTTCGACCTCATTTGTTTACCTAAAAGAACTGCAACTGTGCCTTTTTTTTAAAGTCATTCGGAATTGAAAAATATAAAACTCCAGTTTCACAGTGGAAGTTTAAACTACAGTTTTAGTTTAAACTTTAGTTCAGTTTAAACAATTAATTCGTTTTCACAGTCTCGTTTACACCTTGAATAGAGTTGATTCTGTACTTTAAGTTAAACGACAGTATTCTGCCGGTTAAACCTCAGATCACTTCACACAGTGTCACTTCAATTAGAAAGCTGCCAATTGCCAAAAACACAAATATTTGACATTGTTTTGAACTTCAAATTTAAACTGAAGTTCAGGTGCAGAATGCAATACGATCGTGTAAAGTGGCTTTCTCTATAATACACCCACTGCGAGATTAATTTCCTCTAACGCTGAATTTGAAAGTTTATGATGCTTATATTCCGTAACTTTGCGAAAAAAATTTGGCAAAATGCAAAACAAATTAAACTGTAGATAAATGCGGACATAGTCATTTTGCGTGTTTCAAGATCACTTTGAATTCATACTCGAAATGTATCTATACTTTCGATTTCTAGTAAGATCATCGCATACAACTAATTCAGATGAACAATTGTTTTGCAAACACTATTTAAATTCATCAAGCACAATACAATTGACTGTTGTGCATATATAAATAGCAAACATTTGCCGTAATTGGTATCATTCAACTAAGTCGTTCTCTTGTGGATAGGCAGACTTAGCACAGAAGATGGTAGATAAATTAAACCTCACAAATAATTATAGCCTAATGGATTAATTAACAATTTGAACTTTTAGAGATTATTTGCATTTGCATTCGTTGCGATATTCGCAGCTGCTGCTGCCTTGCCAGCTGATTACCTGCCTCCAGTGAAAGAAGCTGCACCAGGTGCTGAATACTTACCACCAACTGAATCTGCAGTTGAAGTTGCTCCCGAGGATCAAACTGATCTCGCCGCTGATGGATATCGCTATAAGACCGTTAAGAGGTACCGCCTCAGACATCGTCGTGATGTCAACGAACTCGCATCCAATGAATACCTGCCACCAGTTGAGGAAGGACAAGTCGAAGGTGCTCAAGAGGAAGCTTCTCCTCTAGCTGCTGATGGATACCGCTATAGGACGGTAAAGAGGTACCGCCTCAGGCATCGTCGTGATGTCAACGAACTCGCATCCAATGAATACCTGCCACCAGTAGAAGAAGGACAAGTCGAGGCTGCTCCAGAGGAAGCTTCTCCTCTAGCTGCTGATGGATACCGCTATAGGACCGTAAAGAGGTACCGCCTCAGGCATCGTCGTGATGTCAACGAACTCGCATCCAATGAATACCTGCCACCAGTAGAAGAAGGACAAGTCGAGGCTGCTCCAGAGGAAGCTTCTCCTCTAGCTGCTGATGGATACCGCTATAGGACCGTAAAGAGGTACCGCCTCAGACATCGTCGTGATGTCAACGAACTCGCATCCAATGAATACCTGCCAGCAGTCGAGGAGGGACAAGTCGAAGCTGCTCCAGAGGAAGGTACTCCTCTAGCCGCTGATGGATACCGCTACAGGACCGTAAAGAGGTACCGCCTCAGACATCGTCGTGATGTCAACGAACTCGCATCCAATGAATACCTGCCACCAGTTGAGGAAGGACAAGTCGAAGGTGTTCAAGAGGAAGCTTCTCCTCTAGCTGCTGATGGATACCGCTATAGGACCGTAAAGAGGTACCGCCTCAGACATCGTCGTGATGTCAACGAACTCGCATCCAATGAATACCTGCCACCAGTTGAGGAAGGACAAGTCGAAGGTGTTCAAGAGGAAGCTTCTCCTCTAGCTGCTGATGGATACCGCTATAGGACCGTAAAGAGGTACCGCCTCAGACATCGTCGTGATGTCAACGAACTCGCATCCAATGAGTACCTGCCACCAGTTGAGGAAGGTCAACTCAATTCTGCCCCACAGGAACTCGCTGATGATGGATATCGTTACAAGACTGTTCGCAGGTTAAAGTACCGCCATCGCCATTAAGCAATTACAACTTGCTTGATCTCAAATTTCAAAGCTTAACTAATGAATCTGTATCTATATAATGATAGAAAATATAAAAAGGTATTATACATAATGACTCATACTTTTCATTAAAAGTCCTAGGTTAACCTAGTTTTTGTATCAAAAAAATGGGGAAATCTTGAATACAATATTATTAGGTGCGTCTGAAAGTCTAGGGTTAAAGGAAAGTTCTTGAACATTTTGAGACGTTCCTCTGATCGACCTCTGGAACAATAGGTTTCGCTGTTTTAATGGGTGGCTTTTTTTAACTCAGGAACGGCTTAATTTAAAACTTTGGGCTTTGATAGAAAAGCAAGAAATATTAAACGGGTGTTTCGCGGTTTTTCAAAATGATCCCTCTACTATCTTTTGAGGAGTGAGCGCGTATGCACCTACTTAATTTTCTTAATAAGGAATATAAAATAAAGTCAACAAATTTAATATTCACACAATAGTTTATACCTTGTAGATACTCTAAAGGTGGAAAAGGGTAGCACATTTTTATACCCTCCACAGGAAGGTATATTCACTTTGTCATTACATTTGTAATGCCAAGAAGGATTCACCGGAGACCCTATAAAGTATATACATTCTGAATCTGATTCAGGATCACATTCTTAATCGATTTAGCCATGTCCGTCTGTCTGTCTGTCCGTCTGTCTGTTGAAAGCACGATAGCGTCCAAACGAATTGATCTAGGCGAATGAAATTTTGTGAGAGCTCTTCTTTTTACCCTCGTCAGGTTGGTATTGAAAATTGTCTATGTCGGTCAAGTATTTCTGGACCTCCTATACCAAACCAATATGGCATGGCAAACATTTTGCATGACTTTTATGCAGTGGAGGGTATCAAAGCATCGGCCAAGCCGATGATAACACTTTTACTTGTTTTATTTTAACTTGAGTTTATTCAACTTGCCCTTACATTCATAAACCTAAATCAAAACAAAAAGGAATGAGATGATGATGTGGCTTTGCAACCTGTGTCGCGAGTAGCGTCGCGACTTAACAAACACAATACAGAGTTTGACTGCTTATGAAATAGGCGGTTAAACGGTTAACAGGGTCGTTATGGGCAATAGCTGTGGGAATGCAGAATGAACGAAACGATTTTTTAAACGCCTTTTTCGATCCTTTTTTTTTTTGGGCTTTTAGCGGCTTTTTTTTGGAGAGTTGTTTAAGGCGTTATTGCGGCCTTTATATAATGTATTGTATAGCGTTGTTTTTTTGTAGAATTTTAGGAGACATTTTTCTGGGCGATTTAAGGCATTTTGCCTCACTGTATAGTACATAACTACATACATAAAATATAATATATTATCTGGCCTGTGTGCGCGTAGGGTGGATAGCGTTTGGTAGTAGGAAAGAGAGTTTTATGGGATAATGTGTACTTCTAAGGATATTTCGTAATTTATACAAATGCTACCATTGGTAGATGTTCCAAGGTCACTTTCACATTTCACCGTCTTAGTTTTACATAACAAACGGGAAAGGAAGGATTATGTCAGCAGCATCGGGTGGGTAAAACGTGACTTCAGCAAAGCCTCGCGTGACTGATTGTTAAAAAATATATATTTTTTAAAACATGTTTCTTTATTTTACAAAAAATTATAACGTTGTGGTTAAGGTCGATTTCAAGCTGTCTAATTTGTATTGTATGATAATGACGGTATCTTAACCGACCAATAGCCATTTAATGTTATCAATCATCATCATCAGCCAAGCTACCTTAAGAGTCCTCAACTAGTGGCTAATATTCATCGGCAGAGAGTTCGTTGACATCACGACGGTGCCTATGACGGTACTTCTTGACGGTCCTGTAGCGATATCCATCAGCGGCTAGTGGAGCAGATTCTTCGGCGGCAGAAAACGATTGTCCTTCAACTGGTGGCAAATATTCATTGGATGGGAGTTCGTTGACATCACGACGGTGCCTATGACGGTACTTCTTGACGGTCCTGTAGCGATATCCATCAGCGGCTAGTGGAGCAGACTCTTCGGCGGCAGAAAACGATTGTCCTTCAACTGGTGGCAAATATTCATTGGATGGGAGTTCGTTGACATCACGACGGTGCCTATGACGATACTTCTTGACGGTCCTGTAGCGATATCCATCAGCAGCAAGTGGAGTTGCAGCTAAAGGAGCAACATCGGCTTCCCCTTCCCCAACAGGTGGTAAGTATTCATTGGTTGGCAATTCGTTAACATCACGACGATGTCTGCGACGCAACTTCTTAACGGTCTTGTATCGATATCCATCCTTAGCAAGTACAGTGGCTAGATCAGGAGCTAGCGAAATATTTAATTCGCTAACAAATGGCGGCAAATAGTCGTTATCCGGGACCGAACCAATAGCACGACGATGCCTCAGTCGCAATTTCTTGACTGTCTTGTATCTGTATCCGTCAGCGGAAAGAGGCGAAGACTGCTCAGAAGGAGTTGCGACATCAGATGATTCTTCCACAGGTGGTAGGTATTCAGGAGGAAGAACAGTTGCTGCTGCAACAGCTATCACAGCAAATATAGCGACAAAGTATTTCTGCAAACAAATTTGCTTATTATCCTCTTAGTCCTTTATGACTTAAAATTTACTTACCATTTTTCTATTCCAGATACTCTGCACTGCGATGAGTTCTATTGAATGGTAATAGGATAGATTTGGGCAACTATTTATATCTAGAACTATTCTTAGCACAGCTAACCAGTTTAATTAAAATTGCTATCCAAACAATTGCAAACAAATAAAAAATCAATTGAACTCAAAAGTATTCACTTGTTTGGAGTTGACGTGAAGTGATTCCCTGTAAGTATCTGTCGATGATGTAATAAACGCGTCATGTATGTGATTAATTAGTATGTTAATATGCCAGAATAATAATTCCGAATAAATTATCATTTTATGGGAGAATTACTGACCATAACAGGTGACGATAATAGGAAGGGAGAATTAAGCCCTTAGGGTTTTTGGGCTTACTTGCAGTATCTCCGGTTGAAAAAAGTTTGCATTATTATTCATTAGTTGTACGGGCTATATTGGGTATAATTTGGAATACATTGTATTGCGATAATTAAAGCAGAAAAATTTAAGGACGGTGCTATTGTTTTGAAAATCTCTAGACACAAAAGATTAAGGAATTTCCAACAGGGTCTTCCCAAACTATCGATTTGGATTTTTGTCTCAAGAGAAGTCTCGAAAACTTCAGTAATTTTATTTGTACAACAAAACTTACAAAACTCTTCCAATTTACTAGCAAAAGTTACCAAAAGTTGTTTATTTCCAATAAAAAAATATGCAAAAGCAATCATAGTAAAATATCCCACTCGGGCATGTGTTTATGGCAAAAGTTGATTTCTCTGTTGACCATTTCACAGTCAATTAGTCGTCCAGTTGACATAAACTAGCTGTACCACGATTTATCCAATGTGTACAACTATCTCGACTATTCAACTGAATGTACATAACAAAGTTAGTCGAATGTCCTGTTGTCGACAATACTCCCCGACGTTCACTTGTCTTATAGACGGGACATTCATATGTCCCCGAAGTGGGGGGCCTTGTCTCACCACCAGCCTCAGGCTTCAGCACAGGCATCATCAAGATAATTGGCAGGGTATCAAACAGTATTTTCGAAAATGATTCATCCAAGCATTTAAGTTCTCGATTCCAGCGAGCGCCTTCCAGGAATAGACCCTGTGAATTGAAGCGAAATAATGGAAAATAAATACCTACTCTCTACAAAAGGAAGTCAGTATGCCATCGGGATAGCGGGAAGTATTGATCTAAATTGGGGTGGTATTAAATGAACAAGGAGTGGATTTTTGATAAAACAGAAATTAGGATCACAGAAGGACGTATATATAGGATGTTTTCGTTTCATTATGCTATAGTCTTACGTCAAAGAAAATTGTATCCTCGTTGTTTGATTTTTGTTCCTTTTTTTGTTTTTTTTTTTTATGACATGTGTGCGTGAGCATGAAATATAATTTGACAGTGATATAGAAATATTTTGGTGTCTTATGTTGTTCTTTGTTATGACGCGAAACAATTTCCAGAGTAAATGATGGATAAACTTGGACTTGCAATTGGAAAAGTTACCTTAATGTAGGCGCCCAATTCGGGCGGGCTATCTTGATCCGTTTCAAAGGCAGTTACGTCGAAGACAACTTCGACCAAATCGATTTGGTAGTGATTTTTTCGTGAGTAATTCTGAAGGACACCCGTGATAAAGGACTGCGTAAAATAGAAGCCTGACAGCCAGTAAACACTGGGCTCACCATGGTCAATCCATTTTTGAAAGAACTGCAACCTGTGGAGAGAAGAACAGTATTAAACAAAAAAAGATTGATTTCTATAAAAAAAATTAAAATATAAATTAATAATGATCCGACTGCTTGAGTGACAAAAACTGGGAGTGAAAACATGGCAATACCTCTTGCAGATATTAATTTTTTTCATTGACAGTCAAGCGGCAAAGCTAAAAGCTACGGTTTCTTGGCGCACAACGTAATACTATGATGAGGTCAGAGGTCTGACATTGAGAAAGCTGATGAATTAGCAAGAGGTCCTCCCTTAAACTAAACGAGGTCAACTTCACGGTATTGATTCCCCCTGTAATCTCAGACAGACGATTGGGAACCAATACTAATGTGGACAAATGAAAGATGGAGCAAGCTCGACTTCTGTTTCAAAACCAGAAAAATGTGACCAATCTACAAGCAATCAGAAAAGTAATAGAATCTCAGAGAATAAGAAATCATTGTACTTGTTTGTGGACATTATCAATGGGACCGGACACAATATCCTGAAATATAATACCAAGGAAATAGGAATCAGCACAGATGACCAGAGGATGCGGTAATGAGAAGGTGCCTGAGGGCACCATACATTTCCTTTGACACAGCCCACTGCCAGCGCTCTGCCACATAAGAAATAGAATCCTTTGTAGTTAATTTTTCTTGAACTGAGAAAAATTTTCCGACAACAATGACAAACTTATTTAAATTTGTAAAAGCCTTCTGATTGTTTACCAACCCGTAGGTTTTTCATAGGTCTCCATGTAGTGTGGCAGTCATATACCTCTCCTGTCTTTTGCCAACCCACTAAAATAACATAACCTTACTTATACTTCTTTTGAAAAAAATGCACAGTGGAAGAAAACGTTTAAAATTTACTTTTTCGTCAGACGTCAGGAAATTGGCCAAAAATCACACATTTTGAAATGGAGGTTCGTTCTCCTCTGTCATCTCGAACGTGGGGCTAGGTTTCAAAGTTTAGATTAGAGATTAGATTATGAGTCGAGAGAGCCTTCGCCGGCCCTGGCACTGCGGCCTCTCTAAAGGGGCCTATTGTGCCTTCCCTTGTAGGGTCCTAGAGCCATCTTTTTACTCCGAAGGCAGTCAGAAAGACAAGTATCTTCTCTGGGGGTAATTCAGCAAAAGTTTAACTTGACAGCATTATTGACCATTCGATCGATGTGACCGATCTAATATAGTCTTTTTGGCCCCTCGCGGCCAAAAATCTGTGTAAAAATGTATTCTTTAATGGAGCCCAGCATCAACGCACCCCTCCAGCTTATCGTCCAGCGTTAACCGCAAGAGTGTCATTCGTAGAGTTGATGTTTACTCCGAGGTGGATGAACTCTGGTTTTATGTATATATCTAACTATCACCGAAATATTGCAACTTTTGTCACAGGACCGGCAAAGGATCGACATGTGCTAGTGAACCTGCAATTGATGGCTCATTATGCGCATGTTTAGCATTAAATGTATCCACACTTGATAACTGGAATGTAACTTATCTCCAACGGAAACAAATTTTGCTTTGACACAATGCGTCGTGCGGATATAGGAAATTCAATATTGTTATCTTTGACAGAAGGTCATAATGTTATATGTAGGTCACAATAGGTAGCTGCGTAAGGTGGCTGTTCATGAACCCCACATATATTAAGAACACAAGAGAGAGAAGATCGCAGTTGATAGATATAATTTTGAGGCGATAAAGAACTTTGCCATCCTACGTTCCTGGGCCCTATTTCATAAACATTGACAGGTGACAATTCGACAAATTTGTCGCACTTGTCTGACAAATTTTCATTTCATAAAATATAGACAGGTGACATAATTGTCAGTTAAATACCACGACAAATTTGTCATGACTTTTTTGTCATTGTCAGATTTTGACAAATTTGTCGCGACAAATTTGTCATGACTTTTTTTGTTATTGTCAGATGTTGACAAATTTGTCGTGACAATTTGCTCATTTTCAGATGTTGACAAATTTGTCGTGACATACGCAACATCAACTGTATTTTATTATCCCCTATGATTGATCTGTATTGTATAACAATCAAACGTATATTATACAGTACTACCTCGATAATGTGAACTCGTTGCCTCGTCTCGCGACCATTTCGGAAATTTGGAAAAATCTCGCCCGAGACACCGATGACATTTACTCTCTGAGTGGGAAGCGACGCCATTTTCATAGGAATGTACTTAAGGTTGCCACTTGTATTTTCTCAAGCAAACAGGGCGGGACTTTTATCGTTTTTTTTGTTATTATTTTGATACGGTTCGATTATTCTGAGAAATTTTTAAATAAGTCAGCGACAATGTTAGAACTTATTTTCCCATAATAATGAATGCGGTGAAAAAGGGAATTTCGTATTTCTTTAAACAAACATTGCCGCGAAAATATATACGTTTTGATTGTGTTTCTTTTTGATTTCTTGGTTATTGGAGGTCATTTTCTTGAGCAAATTTTATTAGGATGCAAGACTGTAAGCTTTTTATAGGGATTCATTGGAACCTGTTCTGGAATTGACTAAGAAGTTCAACAGAAAACTGCAGTTGTACGTACGTAGGTACGTACGAAAAAATTAATAAATTAATTTTCTAGAAAATGTAGACTAGATTAAACAACACGTTTTTGATTCGAAAAAAATCTTTTTTTATTTGAACACACACCAAGCGAAACAGAATGTAGCAAAACAAAACGTTTTGTTTTCGTGTTTCGTTTGGTGTGGAATTTACGACTTGCTTTTAGTGTTGGTCGGACTCAGACAATGAAGTTATGCAAATCTTATTTACATTTTAAAAACAACAACATGTAAATTTTGTTTCGCAAAAACAACAGGTTAACTATCGGCAACGAAACATGTTTTTCTGTTTTGCTTTGGTTTTTATGTTTTGTTTTCTTTGGTGTGTGTTGCGCTCTAAGAAAGTAGGCAACTATCGTCAACGACGCTGGTTCAAAACAGTTTTTTTGCATTCGGTGTGTGTTATGCTTGTATACAATGGCATGTATTTTCGACAACCACCACCGAAACACTTAAAAACAAAAACATCTGTTTTGTTTCATTTGCTTTGGTGTGTTTTGCCTCATAAGAAACAATGTGCTCTTGTTTCACGAAACAAAAAAACACGTTTTGCTTTATCCGGTGAGTTTTCAACCTTAGACAACAATTGCTTAATTTTTTTAACTAACTTTATAATTCATAAGCAACATTTTAAGACCAAGATTGAGTTCAGTCATTAAGTTTAAGTGCTCAAAAAAAGCAACAGAATTTTTTTTCGGTTGCATTTTACTGATAGCTACATAAGCGACGCCTAAGAACTGCGAATTGGTTGTTTTTAGAATATTCAAACTGCATGCAATAGTGGTAAAAAAGCAATAAAAGTGCAGCTCTGTTTTATAAAAAAAATCTAAGTGGCAATATGGTTTGTAGTTTCAGTGGTCCCTCTATTCGTTGACAGAAAAACTCGCCGACGTACCTCGTTTCATTGTGAATTGCCGGACGAGATTAAAGCGACAACGAGGCGAGAGCGAATCTCGCCTCGCTCTCGTCTAGTTATCACGCCCGCATTGTGAACGAGGCATCACTCTTGTCAATCGCCTTTTCAAAGGAATTCAAAGGCAATCAAGGAGCAAACGCCTTTCACGGCCAACAAAGCAGACGTTTCATATGATCCTTGTTATCGGAAACGTGGACCCTCTCGAAAAAAAAAATAGCCTCAGTTATTTTGAAGAAACCATTCACCATATTATGTCGGTCCAGTTTGTAATTTGGGGAGCTGGGGCCTGTAGCACAATACTACAAGTACTTGTAGTACAAGTTAATTTATACAAGTGTATCCCATTTCTGTAACACAAAACTACTAGTAGACTGGCAGTTCTACAAGTGTAGCGGGCAAATACTACAAGTGGGAAATTTCGTGATTATCCTGTTTCCGGTAACTCAGAACTACAAGTGTAGAAAAAAATAAATCTTACTTGTAGACTAGTAGATGAAATCTTACATGTGATTTAAGACTTGTAGATGCTTTAATTAGGCATAAATATTACCTAAATCTTTTTAATGAATTATTTCAATAAATTTTTTCATCAGATTGTATCCATTCTTTTAACCGGAAAAAGAGTTTCAAACGTACATTTTTTGTGTATTTATGATACCTATGAGGAAATGTATAGTTAACTTCAAATTCTTCTAAGAGTTCTCGAAACACGGTATCGATGTAATACTAAGAACAACATTTCATTATTGTCAATTGTCACTTTCTCTAATAATTTACCACATTTGAGTACTATTTAAAAAGTTGAGAAAGAAAGTCGTGAAATCCGAGTTCATGGTTTATATTGTTTAACAAATCAAATAAACATAATGTACTTCTTTGATTCTGGTTCGGATAGTGATAGTGATTTTGAAAATAGCGAAAAATTTCGTTTCCAAAAATCCGTTGTGGAATATCTTGCAGAACAGCTTTCGCATAAATGTTACGATCGTCAACTAAATAGGAGTAAAGCTCTAAGCGTCACTGAAAAACTTTTGATTGCTTTGCACTGGTTCGGTTCGGGATCCCAATACCATACCATAGGTGACATTCATGCGGTGTTAGTAAAATGATAGTCGGCCGATGCATTTACGAAGTAACTTCAGCAATTAATGAAGTTGAATTTCAAAGACAAGTATGTTGGCCAAAAGATGTGCATTCTGTTATTCAAACCTTTTTTTGAGAAAGCAGGTATGCCAGAGGTTTGTGGGGCTATTGATGGTATGGAATCGATGCTCCGGCGAATAATGAAGCCGCTTTCGTCGACCGCCATGGCAAACACTCCTCAAACTACATGGAAGTTTGTGGACCTGACCTACAATTTTATTACATCAGTGCTAACTGGCCATGGAGTGTCCACGATGAACGAGTGCTACGTAATAGCACATTATACCATAAAATGGAAAGCGGGTGGCGTCCTTTTTCGAAGTTATCTTGGGAGATAGCGCTTAGCCTTTGAAAATATGGCTTATGCCACCTTCAACATCAAGTTCTGATAACGGATCCGTTATCAGATACAACAGAGCTCATAAACGAACTCGGCGTTTTGTGGAGTGTGCGTTTGGCGTGTTAAAAGAAAAATTTCCATGTTTAAATCACCTTCGAGTTAATCCGGTATTTGCTGCTAAGATATTTAAGTGTTACTTTATGTAACATTTCTCGTACTGTGAACGATGTTAATCTTCCTGAAGAACCGACTGCAGATAATCCTGTAATGAAAGAAAATCCCTCATCCGAAAATATTTTCCCAGCACCATCCCGAGAAGCCCAACAAAGGCAACAACAACTTTTGATTTTTTTTTAACCAAGAATAATATCTTTAGTAGGTATCTACACAGGTATTTATTATAGAAATTTAATGAACATTTTTGAACAATACAACTTTAAAAATTACTCATATTAACAATCAATTCAGACGAATTATTTTCCTCAGTCGACTCTTCTTCATTGTTAAACTCATCACTGTTATTTCCTGCAAGAACTACACCATCGCTTAAACTTCTAGTGAAGTTTGAAGGAGCATAGCCGAGCTGCTTTTCCAAAACCGCAATTTGTAGTTTGGTTTTGTAATTCAGTAGCTGAATGTGTTCAACCATTAATTTTTTCTTTTTAAGAGAAAAGGGAGATTCGCAGCAAGTTCGTTGTTTTCCGCCTAGAGATTACAAAATGAAGGTAGAACTAAAAACAAATACACATTAGTACATTATGTTCATGATTTAGAATTCTTACACACTAACCATTAACGGTATTTAAAGATTCCTGAACTCCAAGCCCTATTCAATTATTGCTTCAGACTCCTGCCCAACTATGTCTATGACAATATTGTCACATGCATTCAGCTTGCATTCTCTACCTCCTGCAGCACCGGTTTTTTGGAGTTGTCTAGTTTTGCCTAAAGATGAGATAATATAACCTTTAATTTGGCCTTTTTAAAATTGGTTTTCGTATAATACTTACAACAGCACTTTTTCGACAATTCTGCCAAAACACATCTCGCATGTAGGTCCACTCTTTATTTTTATTATTTTTTAATATTTTTTAATAATTTTTAATATTTTTTTAATTTATTATTAATATATAAACCAAATATTTCCTTCCATTTTTTGCTTTTTATTTCCTTCGTTAACACATCGGAAATTACACCAAAACTATTTTTTTTTTGAATTTCCCGTATTTTAACTAGCACGAACATTTTTTTTCCAGCTGAGTCCTTACTCATTTTGATGCCTTCGCTTGCTTATTTTTTTAAATGAAACTTGTACAGAGACTCTACAAGTCGAGGGAAATTTTTGTTTCATACAATACTGTAGAGTTTTTTTTTTTGTGTCACAAAAAAAATCTACACTTGTGAAACTAATGTAGTCCTGGGGCCTGTAACACAATACTACAAGTACCTGTAGTACAAGTGATTTTATACAAGTGTATCACATTTCTGTAACACGAAAATACTAGTCGACTGGCACTTCTACAAGTGTAGCGGACAAATAATACAAGTGGGAAATTTCGTGTTTATCCTGTTTCCGTAACTCAGAACTACAAGTGTAGAAAAAAAATAAATCAGACTTGTAGACTAGTAGATGAAATCTTACATGTGATTCAAGACTTGTAGAGGCTTTAGGGCCATTTTATTCACTTCAAGTTGAACACAACTTGGGGATTTTTATTCTCAACTTGAGAAATTGCTTTTATTCACTCGAAGTTGACTCACTCAACTTTGGATATTCCGAAGTTGAGAAAACCAAGAGTTGATTAACTTTGGATTCGCTCAACTCCCCGAAAAAGTAGAAGTTATGAAGCAAACTTGGGGTTTTATGTCAAACTTCAGATTTTTTTTTATTTTTTATTTCTATGTTTGGCAGTTCAGTTCTGAAAGTGAGGAAAATATTTAATAATTCATTTTTTAAATTGAAATAATGTAGCGTGCAAACTATTTTTAGGAGAATTGGCCATCGTCTTCGAGCAGGGAAGATGATGAGGAGATAGATAATTTGGTACGTGAGTGTGAGAGGCGGTAATACAAGATGCTACAACGTGTTGGACTGGGAAAATGGGATGACCGTGATTTCATCTATCGTTTTCGTCTCTCAAAGCGGACGACAATGATGACGCTCCAACTAATAAGGAGCAATTACTATCATCTTCGTCATCTTCTTCTTCATCTTCATCTATGGATTTCGATTCTTCGTCGATATATGTAATTATTTATATTAAGTTCATATGTTTTCATCGACAAAAGAAAACAATTTGCCCAGCTGATGTACTGTCTAATAACGCACTAATAATAACTTATACATTTACAAAAGCACGAAAAATCTGAGATCTGAAATTCAAATCTGATCTGCCCAATGGAAAATAATGTTAAAACACAATTGAAATTACGCGCGAAATGCAAATCTAAGGTTGAACTGACATATTGTGTGTCATTTGTCACAAATATCCCAGGGATATTTTACAAACTGCAGGTAGGCCAACTTTAGGATTTCAACTTCGGAGTTGCAAATTAATGTAGTGAATAAAAGCAATTTTCAACTTGCCGTTCAACTCTCGATTTAAGATCAACTTCGAAGTTGGCTAACTTTGGAGTTTTCGGCAAGTTGAACAATAGTGAATAAAACGGCCCTTAATTAGGCATGAATATTAAATGTTTTTAATGGATTATTTCAATAAATTTTTTCATCGTGATTATATCCGTTCTTTTAACCGGAAAAAGAGTTTCAAACGTCAATGTTTCTAGATTTATGTTCTCTGTTTAGGGAAATGCATTGCTGCTTGAATAATACCTATGGTGTTAAAAAGTAACAAATTTTAGAGACAATTTTTTTAAGAAAGGACAATAATTTTCCATTCATTAAGATTTTTATTATTTTACTGAATAAATATTGTCAATTTTAATGGAACATCGTTCGAAAAATTGTTAAGTCTTCGGAAAATGCAGCAAACAATTTTAAAAGTTATAACGATTTTAAATAAAACACATAAAATGAATTTTGCTGGTGGAGATTTTATTATCTGGTCTGACATTTAAATGAATCACCCTTTACTTCTTTTTAGCTTTGAGAGTTAAATGTTCATTGTTGCGCAGTACAATTTTTAGTCTTACTGTTAATGAGGACAAATCGAAATATACGTACATATTATGCTATTAGTAAGACTCTCAACATCGACGACTCTGGCAAAACGTCACAATAACTTCGAAGTAGTTAAAGACTTTGTCTAATAAGACTTTGTATCGTTCTTACAACTGCAGTTTTTCGACAATTCTGTCAAAAACAAAAAACGTCTCGCATGTACGCCCACCCTTTATTTTGCTGAACAATATTTAGGTTTTAGTAGATACTCCCTTCCATTATTTCATTTTACATCGGAAAATGCAATAGCTACCTAATACTTAAATAGCATTTTTTTTTTATTTTCATGGGTTTTTACAAGCACGGCAATTTTTTTCCAACAGATTTTTATTCATTTTAATGCGTTCGCTTGCTTATATGAACACTTGTACAGAGAGTCTACAAGTCGAGGGAAATTTTTATTTCGTACAACTGTAAAGTTTTTTTTTTGTGTTACAGAAATAATCTACACTTGTGAAACTAATATATTCCTACAAGTAACTGTAGACCTGTAGACTTGTAGTTTTGTGTTACAGGCCCCTGCAAGTAACTGTAGACCTGTAGACTTGTAGTTTTGTGTTACAGGCCCCTATGTGTTGAACGTGCAAAATAATAGAGTATCTAAGACGTATAGAGCGGACGTATATATCCGGCTCAGAGATTTCTCGACAGTACTCCAGAATGACTTCAATGGTGAAAAAGAGCTAACATAGTGTGTTCGACTCAGTTAAAATGGGGCGCCAAATTTATGTAGCATGCCGACTAGATGAGTCTCAGGTTCTCTATTATGTTATAGCTCATTAAGCGGAGCTTCAAAGTTACTGATTCTAATACATATCAAAGTTATTCGAAACAAATTACTTACCTTGCTAAGAGGTCATTTATGTAGCTTGCCAACGGCTTCAGCGATGGGTAACTCTTCGACAGCCACGAGCTCGGAAGCTTTCCAATCAGCATCGATGCATGAACCCGCTCCAGTTCTGGTATCATAGCGATTTGTCCCTGCACAGCCTTCTGTACGTTGATCAGACTCTTCCTCAAATAATCCAAAAGTCGATTGAACCTATATTCCGATGCAAACAATAAAACGCGGTGGTTAAGTAAATATAATCAAAAATGTACTTCAGCCACGACAAACTACTTTAAAAACACAACACACAGGATAAGCCCCGAAATGATTTTTTTATCATTCCCCAGGGATTATCATGCGGCTACATTTTGCAATTTCTCACTTCAACTGCGAATAGGAGGGCCATGCCAAAGGTACCCCAAAAACTACTGACACGTTTTAAAAATTCAATGTTTGTCTTGCTTTATTGAAAAGAAAGACATACTGCAAACAGAATGGCAAGGAGCAACAAATAAAAAAAAAACATTTTTTTTTTCCAAATAAAAACTATCGGAAGAAATATCCTTATTTACCTTATAAGCTCCTGACGGAGAACCGTGTTCATGGAATTCGTATAAACAACAGGATATTTGTGGGAAACTTGCTCGATATCGTAAGGTTGCGGTAAACGGCTTAGGATCTCTTTACATATATGGTATGCTGGATCCTCAGCAGAGTCCGTTGCCGACGATGCTCTTGTTGATGCCAACAGTTCAGTTTGTGTCTGGAGGACTCCCTGAAGAAGCTGTTTTGTTACATGTTTTTTTTTTTTTTTGGTTAACCCCCCGGTGTTGAAGATTGAAATTCAGGATACACGTGTTTGTTATTTGGATGGCAGCAAGGAACCGACAAAAACAAAATAAATTGAAAATTGTATTTTTGCTTATCCGTTTGACGTGAAAACGACAACGAAAAAGGGATTTTCTAAGAAACAAAAAAGAAAACACAGAAGAAGACATCACTGTGTGAAAATTTGCTTACACTGTTCGTTTCCTTATTATTGCGATTTATATCAGCGTTTTCGTGTAAACCGAAAACTTCCGGATGTGGGCTAAGTGGAAAGCTTGAGATGTAGTCGATGCTGCAGATACGAGTTGGATTTTCCGGAATGCGATATTCACCGGATTGTGATAGGGGATAACTGTTTCGTAAAAGAGAGGAAACTATTAGTTGTGTCTTATTTTTTTTTTTTCTTTTTGTAACAAATTGGCGGATTTACTTGTCGGTATCGATGGCATCGGGATTATAGCTTTTATTCAATAGGGATAGGATTAGACGGCGGTCTTTGTCGTCAGTGACACGACCGCCATAGTTACATTCACCGGTTAAGTAGATGTGTCCTTGGAACGGTATGTTGTCAGAT
Organism: Cheilosia scutellata; assembly: GCA_955612985.1. Classification (NCBI taxonomy): domain Eukaryota; kingdom Metazoa; phylum Arthropoda; class Insecta; order Diptera; family Syrphidae; genus Cheilosia; species Cheilosia scutellata. The sequence continues at coordinate 18,807,807 of OY015311.1, forward strand.
TGTTTTAAAAACATTTTCAACTGCAGCAGGGATATCCTGCAAATAGAAGATTCGTTTTATAGATATTGGTTGACGATATAATGTGGGATAGATTGATTTATGTTGTAGTGCAGTGGGTATTATAAGCCCTAAGAGGTGCGGGTCAAAAGGAAATTCGATAGGCAATTACTAAATGCCAATGTGGTGGTATAGTGTAGCGTAGGGACAATAATATCTTTGAAATAAATATTAGTGACTAATATAACAAGCCCCTAAGGCAGATCCAGTTTAAGATAGCTTTACGACCATCCTTCAGTTGCGGATCTGAAAAATGTCCTTGACATCTGACTTCTTACAATCGTTGAATTTGTCTGCCGATCTCTTTTGGAAATTACCCTCAATTTTCTCCACCGACACACAGGTCAAATCCTCATCAAATAGCTACAACCCCCAATTCTATAACCAAACCCCCTGATAGTTTAGTAACAAATGCAATATACTCACTTCAAATCGGACTCATTAAATTCGTATGGTATATTCCATCCCAGTGGTCCGAATTCCCGTCGCTCTTGAACAATAGCATGAAAGAACACCAACGAGAATACACCCCGCAGCCAGCATTTTCTCGCCGCTGGTTTATTGACAAACGCCTTCGAAAAAAATGAATCTCTCACCAAAGGATCCGAACCGAACGACCTCATCATATTCATTTTCAATCCCTTGGGTGGTTTATTTGTCATTTTAACCGAATTCTGTAGTACAGATACCGGAAACACGTCACTCGGATAAGAGGTGCACCACAAGCGATAATCCATATGTGCCGACTCAGCAAGACTGCCATCGTTGCATATCCTCTCAAGTTCACCCATCCAACTGACGGCGACGTGACAATTTTGCAAAACAACCCAATGTCCATGGCGGTTGGCTTCCAAAATCATTTTCTCTGCCCTCGGTCCCTGGCCTTGACCCAGAGATATCGTTTTTGTTCTGCTCAAGCGGCAAAAATGAGAGAAAAATTATCAAAATTTACTATATTCCGGGGCTGGGTCAGTCGTGCCATTGCACACATGATATACGATTAACTTACTTGTCATACATGTTACGTTGTTTCGCATACATAAACAAGCTGGCCATGGGATCCGAACCGGGAGACAATAAAAATACCAGCGGTATCGTGGCCGAACTGTCAGCGAATGATGAATGCAGGTCAAAGGGTGGTGGTTCGACAAATGACTGATCCATATTTCGGGTAATAAAATCCTGTTAGGGAGAGGCACAATTATTGGACACAAAAACGCCCAATTTACAGAAAACTATATATGAAGTCATAATATTGATGGGTTGTGTTTTGTATACGAGTATTAGTGCGTGTAAGGACATATTGTTTTGGGACGTGTATAAACATTGTACAAAGTCATTTGAGGCATTACTCACTCGGACAGCGGGCACAATTTTATCCGGCCTTATGCACTTTAGCAGAATTAAGCTAATCAATTCTTCGGCATGCTGGTAGGGTTCCGGAAAGCGGGCCAGTTCGGGTGATGATAAATCATAAAAGCGCTTCCATTCATCGATGTTTTTGCTGAATTCCTGATGGAAATTGTGGAGCCTGTGGATGAGAGCGGGCCAATATGATTGGGGATATAGTTTAAAGCTTGGTGAAATTGTATTTAAAATTTCACAGTTGTGGAGTATAGTGACATTTTGTTTTCTACTAATCTACTGTTATATTGAACAACATTATCAATGGGACAATTTCATCAAGTCAAGAAAATACTCTGATTATATCGACTCTAAATAAATGGCAGTAACTGTGACAATGGCTGAGAACTGATACTTAAACCCATCAATAGTAACTACTTCAATGCAAGGTTAGAGGCGAAGCTTGCAATATATTTGCAATGTTCACCTATAGGAACCATTGAAGCATATTGTTACCGTTTTATAGTACGTGATAGGAAATGCAACTAACAAAACCATTCGGATTTGTTGATGAATCTTCTTAAATCTGGTAGAGGTGTCGTTGCTAGATCGTCTAAGCCACCAAAGAACTGTGCTCATTTGCAAGAGTAGCGGCATTCTTGAAGTGCTGGACAGTGACACAGAAGATGTTCCACAGATTCTATTTCCTCTTCATCCCTAACACTTCTGCAGAAGTCATTTGTAAGCCAGTTTATCTGCTGCCTCGTTCCCTTCCACACCAGCATGTCCAGGAACGCAGCACAGCACAGCAGTACTGTGTGTGTGTGATAGTACATTGCTCTCAATGCCGAGAGGCACTGACTTACGGATTTATGACAGCGTTGCCATAGTACTCGGGGAGGGATATGATAGTACTCGGTGAGAGCCAGTTCTGCCTGTCCGGTATACCGACTTTAAATTTAACGGTCTCCCACCAAACAAAAGAGCCATTGATTGGTCAGAATTGGTTTTACAATCGGGGTGTACAGCCAGTGCACTATGTTCGTCAGTAAGCCCCACTTCTTTTTTGAATGTCTTTATGCAGGCAGAAAAAGCATTTAGTCCTTTCTTCATTCTTTTCTCCGTATTTCGTTTCCATTTTACTTTGGATGAGACAAGGCAAGGCAAAATGTCCATCGTTAAACGTAAGGATATCTGCGGTACAGATATAGTAATCTCTTGAAAAAAAGGGTTTTCCAATTTTGACAGTTCGACAGTTCATGGCGGCAGACACAAATAAATACAAATCACTGCATATGGTGAGTAACAGCGTCGAGCAACACGTGTAAATGTCAAAACTTCTGGATTCAGATGCAATTGGAACCGGAACCCGGATTCAGCAGAAAATAATCATCCTTATCGACGAGGACCGCTTTTGGAAACGGGTACGTCAACAAGTTAAATTGCCGGATTTAGGACGATGCCAATCCACACTAGGTCCACCAAGTGGCAATGCATTCGCAGTAAGACTCTGTGGAGCACCTTCATTCTATTTTCAACCTTGCTTATGTATTTGTATTAATAATTATTAAGATGACCATGAAATTAAATTGATATTAGTAGAACTTGCTCGCGTTTAGTCATTTCATTCCATAGGACGTCATCTACTATTCGTGGGCAACATCCACAACACTGTTCGGTGTGGATTGTAGGCCGGCGGTATCATCGGTCGGTACCTACTTCTTCGAAAACGACTATGACATTGTCAACTAAGAGAACTGCCGATCTATGATAACCGGAAGCTTTTGGCCTAATATGGATGATATCGATGTGAACAACATGTGTTTCCAACTGAACGGGGCTACGTGCCACAAAGCTGATACCACAATGGGCATTCTGCAAAAGCGATTTAAGGCCCGAAACACACATGTGATTTCGATCGCGCGACTGCTTATAGTCGCAAAAAAAGAAAAACACACATTTCAATGTGAATGGGCGCACATATTTTTGAATTTTATGTGCTACATTTCTTGCGACTAACCAGTCGCGCGATTGAAATCGCATGTGTTTCGGGACTGAGATGTTGCGATTTTACCCTCTCGATTTTTCTGGGGTTTCCTTAAGTTGCAGGTCTATTCTCATAGGCCACAAACGATAGGTCAAAGTCAACATAACCCGTCGGTGCTATCGCTCAAATTTAGCCTTATCTATGCGCGATGCGCCCAAAACACAATGGCTGAATATAAAGAAATTTCGCACATTATCCTTCAACTCGACAGAAGGGAATACGACGACTGAAATGAGGCAAAGCTTTAAGTCCGCATTAGAGAAGACGTCAGTGGTAAACGAAACTACGGCAATGAGTCTGTAGTCTCGCATTTGAGAAATTTTAAGGAATTGATTAGAAAAGAAAGAAAGGAAAATTTAAATTGCTATAGGAGAAAAAAAAGAATAAAGTGATTTGCTCGCTAGACTATTTTTTACATTACTTAAAAAGTTTGATCTTTCAAAAAATATTGATGACGATAAGCCCACATTCAATGTGCCAAAGAATATCTATATAAATAACTCAGACCGTCAGAGGAGAAATGCAAGAAAGAACAGTTCCAAAAACCATAAATACCATCTTAGGGCCAAGAAAACGCCAACTACAAACTCATGGCTTGATTTTGGATGTCATTTCCAAATTCCAATGCATGCGAATGTTTGTAGCCGATGCAGATTTGTAATGAAGGATTTTTCTTTAGTTTCGTTCCACCATTTTACGGATGAGTAAAATATGATTAGATACCCGTACTGTCCTTGTGTGTAGTTTACCCAATGTTATGCCCCAGATTTGAGATGGATTTGGTTATGCGCATACATAGTGTCAACATTTTTATTTTGTTTGACAAGCCCATTTAGTGTCAAGTCCTTTAAATATCATTTATACGCAACCAGTGATTGAGCGCGTACTTATTCCACCGAAAACGGCCAACACCATCTTCAGTTTATAAAACTTAATCCCAAAACAGCTTGACTTCTTAACAGCTTGCATTAAAAATACCCTTGCTGCGCTTAGAATAAGCTTTTTAAATTATCAGAGAAACTGTTTCACGCCCATTCTTCATTCAGGAGGAAATTCATTATAAAATAGAAATTCCCTCCAAGACTATCCATTAATAATCCCACCAAGATTGCAAATATATCACAAGTTATTTATGGTTCATTCCGGCGACGACGGCAACAAGCGAAGCCGCCTTCTCTGCTCTCATATACAGCTTCTTTAAAGAAAAACAAACGATTACACGTAATCCTTGCGTTGGAAAATAATGAAATTTTCACTCGCATTCACCCATTGAAAATGTGCCTGTGCACCCAAAGGATTCCGGCTCTCTATACGTCCTAACTCATTGGCGTAGAAAAAATCCCATCAAGCTTTGCTAGTATTTCAATTTTTTTTTCTGCCAATTGAAGCATGTCTAATACGCTTACCCGTTCAAGTCACTGGCTCGAAAAATCTGCGTCCAAGATTTGTCGGGAAGCCATCCGGGCGCCGGATTAGGCGGTATACTCTTCAGTCCAACGCCTCCAGTCAGAAAGAACACCAAATGCGATTTATCTATTTTATCCTGCAAATATTTCCATTACGCAAAGCATAGATTAAAATTATAATTTAAAAAAAAAAAAAAACACAAAACAAAACTTGTATATAGCCAAGTAGTCAGTGGAGAACTAAAATGCAAAGGATCACCTCTTGCTATGTTCGTTTTAATTCACCCGCGTTGTTGCACAACAAATCGCCGGGAATTATTATGAAAGGAAGCAGTGAAGTACAATCCAAAACAATCACAAAGCGAAAGCACAGGCACACTCGTTTGCACAACTCACCTGCGAAACAAGGATACCAAGGCACATAACCATCGAGATTACAAGTTTATCCTTTTCGAAGAGCGACCGGCATACGTTCACATAGACCGACTTGGTGAAGAAATCATTCAAATGCCCTAGCCGCTCGGCGAGCACTTTGGATTTGGGCGCTTTCATGATGGCATTCACAAAGAGGTTCAAAAACCAGCCCAAGGAATACTGGTACATCGGATCGATGTTGGCTAGCTCGCTGATGCAGAAGAATAGAATGGCAGAGTGTTTCGCCACCGGGATGTATTGTTGGCGGGCTGCGTCGATTTCCGTTTCGGTTGCGACCGCGATAATCTGCTTCTCTTGGATTTCCTCCGATAGGATTTTACTGGACGATAGGATGTTTATGGCGTTCTCGTCTTCTAGTACATTGCCTTCGGATGTCGAAAGGACCTGTGGGTGGGTTGGATGGACAGAAATAGATTTTACAAAGTTTTTTCTAGTTTTTTTTTTTTTTTTGCTTTGCTTCGTTTTTCACCTCGAGGATTTTCGACTCGATGTTGTATAGAGCGTCACGATTCTTGGCCGATTCAATTATAAGTTGCTCCTTCTTCTCCTGCAAGTCGGGACGTTCGTGTGCAACTACGTTTGCCAGCAGCTGTTCCCGCAGTCCTTGTTCGGTTATCATAAAGTTGAGGATGGTTACCTGGTGGTGTTTGTTTTAATTTTCCCATAAACCGCGGACATAAAGAGGGAACAAGAGGATAAACAATTTTTTTTTTGATTATATGGTTTGATTGGTTGGCGTTTTGTTTAGTTACCATGACCATTGTTTCGGGCGGATAGTGTGGATTCCGCAGGCAAGTGGTTATGTACAAACGGAAATTGTGATTATATTCAATCATTTGATCACCGCATTTGATGACATAACCACCCTTGTGGCGGATGACATTTCGTTCCAAGATCGGAGTGAGGTTGGAGTCGAGCTTTTCACCTGAAATTAATTGGAATTTTGTCAGTGAAAATATTTTCCTACAAGTAGAATGGAGCAGAAAAATAATTTAAGCTGACATACAAATGGAAATTAGTTGTGCAACAAAACCCTCTACACATTTTGTTGGTGCAACGGGGTTAGTGATTTCTGATTTCTAATAGATCAGACTATGAGATTGTCCCTGGTTAAATTTACGAAAGATAATATGGGTTTGGTTTTGTCACGAGTCTTTTCTTTAAATGGATTACAATTGATTTCATTTCCAAATCTTCCAGATATGTACCCATGTTTATTGTTAGGAATAAACCAGGTCATCCAATTGGTCAAATTAGAAGTCAAAATATTTTTTAAACGACTCGTCGACGATTTTTTTAGGAGGTTGAAAAAAAATCTTTTGGATTTTTAATTTATGAAGATATTTGTTGGCTTAATTTCAATTTGTCTCAGATTTGTTTGAAAAGCTGAACTCTCTAAATTTAAGTGTTCAAATTCAAGATCCGTCTGAGAATATCGTCTCATCATAAAACTGACATAAACTGACAACATAGGTTAGGTTAGTGAAGGGAAGCATGGCTGCCGACAAAAGGCCGAAACACTTAGACCATTATAAGGTCCCTTGTGATACAACGCGAATCTAGAAGTTTCGTCCTACTCGTTGAACCAGTTTGAGCTTCTAATGAAGCACAGGAAACTACGAATGTCTAGGTTTGTTAGATCATTTAGATTAGATCATTGTAAAAGAAGGCTCCCAAATGGAATTTCCGTTTTCGGGAGAAAGCCGGACAAGTGCAGAGAAAGTGACGAATGGTCTACTAATCCTCTTCTTCTAAACAACTTCTACAAAAATCGCTTGAGAATATGCCAAGCCTTCTTGCATGCCTGCCTAAAAGGCAGTGTCCCGTAATAACATCTATTGTGGAGCTGATATGCCTTCTGTCAAGAGAGATCAAATTCTTAGATCTAACTTTGGCCATATATGTTTTGTTGCGAGACATGTCGTGCCACTTGTCCACCTAAGGTACATATATGTTCTTTCGATAGCATACAGCTTTATTATGAGTTTACATGTGGCGATCGTGATACGTAAGGTTCATTTTTGTTTGGTACAATAGGTACCTAGTGTAGTTCCGAGTTTGGCAAATTGATCAGCCTTGCATTTACCTGGAATGTCCATATGCCCCGGCACCCAGCAAATGTGAATGTTGAACTGCTCCGCCATCTCTCTGAGAGACGAGCGAACGTCTAGGGCTGTAGAAGAGTTAGTATAGACTGATTTCCGGCACTTAAGTGCAGTCTGTCTGACAACATAAAACTGGAGTCATTTGAAGAAAAATTATAGTAGATACTGTGGAAGGTGAACAAAAGGAAATTTTGACTAATTTCCGATTGTCTATGAATCTTAGTCGGAAACAAAATTCCGGACGAAATTATAAGCACCATTGACAAGCTTCAAATTTCACTTAAAAGGTAAGTTCCACATCGATTGTCAAAATGTTTTCGATGAATTTTGATTTTCCGCGTTGGCCGAAATCGAGTCCAAAAAGCGAGAAAAACTTTTAAAAGTCGAAATAAGACGAAATGCGAACGTGTCTATCGACCTTGGGGCGGGTTTCCATTATGACCACTGAGCAAACATTTTTTTTGCTGGATTAAAATCGCCTAAAACCAGTAAGACAATTATCTTCGACTATGCCGAAGCTCAAATACCTGGTACTATATTATTGTAAAATAAAAAAAATAATTTAGTATTAAAAAATTATATATTTGTATGGGAGGGTGGGTGGCTCGCTTCGCTCGCTAACAGGATTTTAAGCCTTTTTTCGCAGGGTTTAGCCGCTCCGTTAATGGTATGTCAACAACTGTCCGGATGGAGCTAAAGTTTAATTATATTTACTCTGGGGTATTTAGCAGTAGGTAGGTATAATATTTTCAGACAATAAAAATACACGCACTTTTCTGTGAAAATTGAAAACTTTCAAAGTAAACAAAAAAATAACCGCAGAAATATTATTTTATAGTGCATCTTAGAATAAGTCATTTTAAACAAAAAAAAATAATAAAAAAAAATGTTGCTTAAAGACCTCAACCAAAATTGAAAACTTTAAAAGTATAAAAAAAAAATAGAAACAGAAAAATTCTTTTACAGTACATCTTAGAATAAGTCAAACTAAACAAAAAAAAAATTGCTTAGTGTTCATAATGACCTTAATTTTCTTTTAATTCGTTTAAGAAAACAGTCAAATTCAGTTTTACAAAATTTATTTTGAAAACAAATTTGTATTTTTTTTTTTGTGAATACAAATTTGTAAGTTGGTAAAATATGCCACCTGACCTATTCCTCTTCTAGAAATCTACTATATTATTTAACTAAATATATTTCGCTGCTGTTTTTGACGTAAAATGTTTCTTTAAATTGGAATGGAAATCACTTAATCCAATTTAAATTGCGAAATTACATTTAAAAATTTCAATCATTTTCAATTGAAGAAGTAATATTTAGAATTTTAAATGGTATTTTTCAATTGCTATCTACTTGACCGAAAACTTAATCCACTGTCAGAATTGTCAATTACATACTGACAAAATTGTATCTAGTAGGTATATATTGTCTGTTTCATAAAATATTTTTTAGAAAATTTATGAAAATTCTTCACAATTTCTTTTATGAAACTAAAATGTGATACCTGTATGTTGGTAGGTAGGTAGAGGTAGTTTATTTTCCGACAATCCTACAAAATTGATTAGTTTTTATTTATGAAACAATATTGTCCATGTGTCACATGTCACTTGTCGCAATTATCAATACATATTTATGAAGTAGGGTCATGGAAATACATTATGGTGATATTTGACAGGTGAAATAACTGTGCTTGGTCTTGAGTACAAACATTAGTACCGTGTCGCCGGCATACAGATACTTTTGCCGGGAAATTCGAAGCGAACAAAACGTGAATCGCCATAGATATTAAATTTTCAAGACAAAAATGCAAAATTAACTCTTTGGACTACTTATACTAAAATTCTGTTTGAAATTATAGTAAAATTGTATATCAGAGATCAGCTCTATTCTGCTTAGACATCAGTAAGTAAATAATTTTCGCGACTTTATTTGAATTTATCTTTACAATAATTTTGTTCTTTTACAATTCTGGCGCCCCTAAGCCTTGGTCTTATGGCGGTATGTGAAAAAAATGTGTAATAATACATAACCGTCGTTTTCGAATAAGAGTATCAGCTTTAATGCCTTATATCAAAAGTGAAAGAATGTTTTTTATTGTACTCCGAAATCCAAAAAATGTTTGACAATAAAAATGTCTCCAATTTCAAAGCTATTGCGCCTTTGCTTATTTTAATGGACCTGTCCCAAAATTTGCATTTGCCTATGATGACGTCCAACACAAGAATATGCTAGCGCCTATTGAAACTATGATTTTATATAGATACAATTTAATTTATTTTAAATTATGGCCAATAAAGATGAACCGCAAAAGCGAAAGGTATCTTTCAATTAGCATCTTTTGCCCATTTGCACATTTTCTATGAATTAGTTCGAGAGTTGACCTTGTGCAATTGTCTTTTGTAGATAATGTAAACGAGAACCTTTCTAAATCAGAACACAACTTGAAAACCAAATCAACTTTGCTACTTAAAATTCCACAAGTCGAATTCCAAATGTGATCCAATATAGAAGAAAAGAATTTCGAGTTGTTCTCATTGTATCTTAACCATTTTTCTGTTCTCCATAATTATACCGTAGTCGATTAATTGTTTGACTCATCGCGCTGCGGGGTGATTATAAATTCCGGTTCTATTGTTATCTTTACATCGTGACTTAGATTCAACTTTTGAACCTCATCTCATACGGATACTACTTGAAGATACTTCAGTTCAATATACTCTAAGCGAAAATGTTGGCCGTTGATTTTATGTATCTATACACTTTATACGAATGAGTATATAGTAATTATTATGATTATATCGCCGTGTAATTAATTCGATGGTTATTGAGGTCATAACTGTTGAATGGGGCCAAAAATTAGAATAGCCACCTCAATACCACACAGGAATATAGAATAATTATTATGAACTCGTTGGAGTCTTGTCGTCTTGAGAACAGGAACTGTTTTGTAATGTTTAAGATTCACTTTTAATTGGAAATGAGGAAATGTTTTGTTCCATCGTCACGTTGTACTTGAAATAGAACGGTGCGAAGCCAAAGCCATAGGCCGATAGAGTTCTATGGAATTTTATTTCGTTTTTGGGAAAAATTACACGGAAATTGTTCACATGCATACTCCTACTCCCTCATGTGAATTGTTTCACGATTTGGATTATTTTTCTTTCCAATTCTAAAGAGGGAATTAATTAAAAGTTATAACTTTGATGCCACCAATCTGTGCATAGATTTGAATTCATTTCGGCATCTGCTATAGCTAAAACTGCGCGTCACATCGGCATGCGTCGTCGGTCTTGGTTATAAATTTATTCTAAGCGTCTTTTGTTTTTTTTTTTGTAGCAATAATAATAATTGTTGAAGCCATTGAGTGCGGATTTTTATGAAATTCAAATTTTTATTGAAATAAAAAATAATCTTCTTGCCAGCACCGCAACATACATATAGAAAAGGCACTTCCGTATTAATTTCAACTTTGATGTTTGTTTGGATTTTTTATTGCAACTGAATATTGAATAGGTATTTACGTCAATAATTTATAAATATAACGCGTTGTTATAGGTACTTATGCATACAAAATGGAAGCCTTCTCATATCCACTTATTTACATACGAATAGAATTATATTCATTCCCACGTAAGAAATAATGCGAGGTCTGATCCGATGAAGCCAGCGAAGATTTTAGGTAACAATAAAGAACTATATCCACCTATACTGAAAAAACCGGTCAAGTGCGAGTCACTCGCGCACCGACTAGTGAATTACATTTACATCATCTGTTAGTTCATATATGTAGGTACAGTACATGCATAGTTAAGAACGCCGTCATCGTCACTCGTCAGTTTTAATGTAGATCTATACCTACTTCGATTTTCGATACATAATTATACATATTGCATACCTACATACACCCTACATTACTAGGCTGACCTAACCCCTACAAACACGAGGAAGAAATTTCTTTGTAAAATCCACCGACTCGGCTCTACCCAACTAGGAAGTGAAACATGGAAGTTCCAATTGGGGCGTATTTTATACGGCAATTGACCAAATTTTGTAAATATCTTCTAAAATATAAACATTTCGGCAAAATAGCCCTCAGCACATACGTCATAACTACGAACATGATCTACATAAAATTAGTATAATATGTATTTTTTGTAAATCAAGAAATAAACAGTAGCGAAATTAAAAAAAACACGCATAGAAGAGAAGAAACAAAAGTGTGGATGTGTTGTACAAGAGAATCAGTATTGAAGTTTCAATTCCAATTGGAAACGATGAAGTTTAAGAGAACAGCCGAAGTGCCGCTGCCGATGCTCGATCCAATGCCGACGCCCTGCCCCCGACCGACACACACCAAGTGAGCCAGCCGAAGCCCGAGAGCGAAAGAAGAAACAATATTATGTATGTGTGTGTATGAAAATAAGTATTTCTTGGAGTTCCAATTCCAATTGGAAAGGAAACGATTAAGAGAACACGCTTTATGAATGAGAGTGAAGAACGAATATGGTAATATTGACCAATTTTTGTAAATATCTAGTAAAATATTAACTGTTCGGCAAAACAGTCTTCAGATCATATATAGCTACGAATATGATCTACAAAATATGAATATATGAATGCGTGTTTTTTGCTTGTAAATCAATAAATAAACAGAAGAAAAATATTTTTTTTTTACTAATTTACTGATTACTCCAAAACCAATCAATGTATCGCTATCATTGGTATTTGCCGTTTAACTATAGGTTATATCTGATGTTGTGTGCAAATTTCAGCCTTCTACGTCAATTAGTTCTTGAGATAGACCTAGGTACGAAATTGGCTTAGTTGAATCGGACAGACATCGTAGCGAAAGCAATATGGAAACGGAACCTTAAAAATGGACATATCTATATACTTTTATAATAGCATTCTACATTCTTAAACTTGTAAAATTTTCAATAGAACGGGAACTAATAACACTTACGATATAAAGCAAATTGTAAGTCTAAAAATTTGAATACCATGAGATTCTATCACAGAAATATTCTTCTAACCGCCAATACCTGCAACAACAAAAAGTACGAACATCAAGACATAGGGACCTGAAGATAACTCTTTTAAAAACTTGACATTTTTAAACTGTTTCATTCATTATTAAAATTAACTTCGTTAAACTGATTGCTCATTGGTTCTCTAGTAGGTTTGGAGAACGAACGAGTCTTTCAAGGTCAACTCTGCAGTATACTGGTATATTGGTTTGGTTTTGAATATTTGGATTTTTGTAAATAGTAAGCATAGATATCCTTTTTTACCCATTGTGTCCAAAGCCGACGCACGGACGGACTTTTGAAAGATAGTGCCTCTCGTGTTAGCGTTTGAGTTTTGCACTATTATTTCAAGAACGATGTTGAAGAATTCACATGACAGCGCATCGCCTTGTCTAAATCCTTTTTTGACATCGAAGGTCTCGGGGAATTCTTTACCGACCTTAATGGAGCATCGTGCATTCTCCATGGACGAGTTTGGTAGTGATGCCAAAACTGGACATGGCTCTGCATAGATCGTCTCTATAAATGCTGTGATAGGCGGGCTTAAAATCGATGAAAAGGTGGTGGGTATCGATTTGGACTTCCTGAGTTTTCTCCAAGATGTGAATATTTGATCGATGGTAGAATTTCCTATCCTGAATCCACACTGATAGGGACCAATCAGGTTGTTGACGAAAGGCTTCAAGCGTTCACACAACACTGCAGATGGAATCTTGTAGGCGATGTTAAAAAGACTAATACCTCTGTAGTTGGCGCAGTTCATGGGTCTACTTTCTTGAGGATCGGGCAAACAATTCTGAGGTTCAATTCATCGGGCATACTTTCATCCGACCATATTTTACAGATGTGTTGGTGTTGGTCATAGTCTGTCGCTTTGAATAGCTTGGCGGTTAGGCCGTATGATTCACCGGCTTTGTTGGACTTAAGCTTAGATATGGCTATCTTCAGTTCGTCCAGGTCGAACGGGAATTTTGGTCTTCATCGTCCAGGTTGAACGATTCATTCTGCCTGACAACGGGATTTAGTTCATAATCGCCGTTAAACAGTCTGCAGAAATAGTTCTTCCATGTGGGCGCAGTATCGCAGTGGTTAGTGTGCTGGACTACTGTGCGAGGGATCCTAGGTTCGATCCCAGAAAAAACACATGTTACATCTTATAGTTTTTTCTACTGCGCCACCTCTCGCGAACATCTGACAAACATCCGAGAGTATGACTGTCCTGAAAAAGCTTCTCAATTCAGCCGTTCGGACTCGGCATAAAATTGTAGGTCCCTTCCATTCGTCCCAAAAATAGAAACTCACACAAACGAATGGTTGCGAGAAGCTAGGCCTAGGGGGTCTACCCGCCTGTTGCGCCAGCCCCACCTATTTATTTATTTAGAAGTAGTTCTTCCATATCCTCAGCATCGACTGCGATTCTACTATGAATCGACTATTGTTCGTCCTTGTAGGCCTCGGTTCGGGCTCTGTAGCCTTGGTAGGTTCTTTTACCCTTTGGTAAAACTTCCGAAACTCATTCCTGCATCAACATCTCTCTATTTCCTCGATCGCGGGCTTCTCATGATCTTTCTCTTTCCTACTGAGAAGCCGGTGTTCGTCTTTTCTCTTCTCTTCTGCATGTAGAGCTCACGAGCAGCTCTGGTGTTTCTTTGCAGATATTTAAATATTGTTTCCAAAAAGACGAATAAAAACAGCATTGGTGTTATCGACCTTATGTGAAAACTACGGGACATATTTCAATGAAACTTTTTCTTCAATGGTTCGTAAGACTGCGAGAAGGCTTTTGGGTTTTGGCTATATATCGTATATACGTTCATTTCGCGCCTAAATTTCATAGCTTACGAAGTTGTGGGAACAACTAAAACGAATAGGAAATAGATACATATTATGAAATGATCGAAATGGCATCCAATCACCATTTATTCCACATGTCTACTTAAATCATAAATTATCTGTACCATGACCATCGATTTAAAAGACTTCCATGGCTTTTTATTCTGAAAGAAAAATGCATACGCAACTAAGTTCCGGTCAAAGCATAAACAAGACATTATCGGGCAACCTCTTTAACATTATCAATGACTGTCAATATGAAAAAGATGACAATAATTTTAATTTTATGCGATAAATTAAAAATTACCTAAATTAATAAAACTTGCAAATTTATTTGCATTTCCTTTTTTCCAACTTAAAAATAAAAAAAAAACGAAAAGCATGGCATAAATAAATTCGACTCTGCATCACTGCCATTAATCACGCGATGTGTCGCTCCATTCTACTGTAATAATTATTATTCAATAAATGCTAATTGCCGGGCAATTTATTCATGAATGAATATCGTATAAGAAATCTCATAAATATTTCTTGCTATTAGGCCTGTTAACGCGATTATCATCAAAACGTCATCACTACTCGTACAAACAAAAACAAAAAAAAAAAAAAAAACCACAGCCAATTAAAGGATGTAGGTATACCTATACACACATACAATCTACGTGTGGAATCAAAAAGCAAAAAGCCACTAAAAGTATATCTTACCAACATTCTCAATCAGCACCGGATTACCATAATTGATGGCCAACTCAATAACGCGCATGTAATTGTCGTCGCTCTGCTTAATCACTTTTAGATCATTATCCTTTTCCATATTTTTTATCCACTTGTTGGCTTGAACTGTTCCGCGAATGGGGGGGGTGGTGAAAAAAATAAATAAATAGCGATTAAAGGACGGTGGAGGATACATGGATGACAGATGAATTAAGCCGCGAGTATTAAGCGATAAATAAATTAAAATTGAAATGAGGAGGCTTGACTGGGTTTCTAGAGGGGTAGAATTAATGTCTGTAGGTATAATGTGTACTATGTATCCACGATACCATTGCCATGGGCCACGATGTCGATGCCATTGTGGGTAAAATCAAACGTTAAGAGTATATCGACAGCGAAATGACAATGACAAATAATATAAATATTTACTCGTAATATCCGCATTATGCTTATATCGAATGTTTTGCATTGACGATGAGTATAAAGTGTTTTTGGTTGGTTGTATATAGTTTTGGGATCCTTTGAGTTTATACAATTACATATAGTGAACTGAAGTAGATATGTTGCGATTGGTTTCGTATCTGCAATTCTATGAATTTTGTCAAGCTGGTGAAAAAACTGTCATGATGGAAGCTTCATTTAATATTATAAAGAATTTTAAAGGTTGTATGTCGGAGGTAATCTCCGAAAATACTCACTCGAATTCAAATTTATTTCAACAATATTTATAATGGATCTTCATGGTGAACATAGGCTATATATTATACCGTTAAAGTAAAAACATCTTTGGCGGAGACGAATTTCAATCAAATGCTGTTCTTACGAATGCTCAGAGCACTATGTGCACAGATGACAGAACGATGTCAGATTGTACTGGGTACCCGGTACCCGGTACTGTAATATTGATTGCAATGAAAGAGCCGACTTCCTGTCAAAAACTGAGCAGAGTTTTCATAAAATGAAACAATTAAGACCCCAAATAGCCGTGGGCAAGAGAATTTTAATAGGGCACCTAAAGTCCTAAAGGTGTTGTGACCTGAGCTAGATCGGAAAAAAAAAATCTGTTGAATTGTTAATATTCATCAGATTAAAGCTACAAATGGTGAAAGGGATACTCTCTGTGTACTGCCTTCTTAGGAAACACTCTAGGGGTCTAGGAGATTAGATTTAACAAATACGGCCAAGTGCAGATCGAGGATCTACATGTCGCAGAGGTAGAGGATATTACAATTATTACTCATCTTCCCTATGAATTTCAAGCTATTGCTCGGAATAGAAGGAGACACTTTGGAATGTACTTCTTCGACAATTTGAAGGAGGTTGGTCTCTCAAACAAATTGAAAACCACTTTAGGGTTCTGTATAGGGAATTTAAGTGTTTGGGCGAATTGGATTAGGTTTTGACCGTGAAGGTTCGCTAAAGATAGCGATGGGACCAATATGGTACGAACTCACACCTTATACAACATAACCTAACCTACGAATGCTGCCTTAATGATAGTAGGTACAACTACGTATTATATGAACGCTTTCTATAAAAAAGTTGCAGATCTTTAAAAGGCATGTAAATTCACTGAGGGCATGTTTCTAGAATGTTAAGGCTAATTTTAATTTTAAAAAAATTTATAAAGTATGATTTAAAAAAGTCTATACCTAATATATAAAAAAATAAATAGGCGGCGCAACAGGTGGTAGACACCCAAGGCCTAGCTTCTCGCAACCACTCGTTTTGTGTGAGTTTCTATTTTTGGAACGAATGGAAGGGACCTACAATTTTATGCCGAGTCCGAACGGCTGAATTGAGAAGCTTTTTCAGGACAGTCATACTCTCGGATGTTTGTCAGATGTTCGCGAGAGGTGGCGCAGTAGAAAAAACTATAAGATGTAATTTAAGGGATCTGGGATCCCTCGCACAGTAGTCCAGCATACTAACCACTGCACTACTGCGCCCACATACATACCTAATATATACAGAGGTAAATAAATATATATCTACACTGGCGGTTGTCTGACGGGTAGTAAGCTAAATGAATACAACTTTTGCCACAAACTGTGTGATTATATATGACGTAGAAAAAACTTTGCAGCGGCTGCAAAAGTGGAAGATATTTATGGGTAGTCCTGCGGCTGCGGGCATCCGTTTTTTGCAGATTATGGTTTTCACTGCAAAAGATACAAAAATTTGACATTCTTAATATTTTACTTATCGGAATCTTTGTAAATACGAGGCGTTACAGGGTGTCTCTTGCTTCTCCGTAACGTAGTTATTCACTTGCAAAAGGCTAGGTTATTTGACTGAACTGAAGTCAACGCCGTTAACACTGGTTGGACCGGTAGTGGTCAATCTTGCAACTGTGTGCTCGCAATTTACCACCTTAATCATTTTGTTTCATTTACCTAACCAATTCTAATCCTTCGAGACTTTAGCCTAAGTTTGCATTGCCAATCCGGGACCCAATCACCTCTGCTTTTGTGGCTATACGCGTAGGCATACAAAAAGCGTGGGTGTTAAGGTAACAGGAATAAAGTGTCTGCTTATAGTCTTAAGTAGGTACTGCTTCTACAAACCATAACTCCACCCCCAAGAAACCCTTTGTGTACCAAAAAAAAAAAAGTGCAAACCAATCGAAAAAAAGTCCTTAGGAGACAAGTGAAAATAATAATACTCACCCTGCGGATCAATCAGCAATGGATAACGATTTGCATTCGCCACTATGATGGCATTTTCCACTGAGAAATTATCGTAGGGTAGGCCAGCCAGCGACCAAGCACGAATCTGCATCGGATTTCCCAAGGTAGCTGCTAGCGAGAATTTTTCTGTGCACGGTATGTTCTTGCTAATGCACAGTGCATTCCATTCCGATAGGATATTTACACGGTACTGTGAATGATGAAATGATTGCACATGCACAAAAGTTACACAATAATATAATTCTAGTTGTATTTCTTTCTATTATCTAATTATCCTGCCCGGATCTATTACAATACAGACCACCTACGCGATGAGCTCCATAATATAGGCAGCCATTCCTCCGCAAGGATAATGATGGTGATGATGATGAATGGTGTGTATTCGCATACCAACTAATTGGATCATTTGCAAAACGTTTGCTTTTCTTTAGTAAATGTTTGCATGGATACGAGCGGGATTCTCGATTCCCTGAATTGTGTTCGTATCCTTTTGTGGAATTAATTTGCTCTTTGGGAAAATTATATTAGACCTACGCGATGAATGTCAGAGGTCGACTGAAAAGGGAGCGAGTGCATAAACCAGTTGAAATGTTCTGCAAAAGTTATTGGATACGAAGAGTCACAGTTCGCAGAGATTTATTGGATAATTAATGTGCGGGGATTTGTTTTCCTTTATTACTTTTTCTCTGTACACAGAATGGAGCTATAATGTTTCCAGTACAAAGGTAATTTTAGAAATCACATATTGTAGAGCATTTGAAATGGCGGCAATTAGTGGTACCTAGCAAAATTTACCTATGAATACGTTCCTAAATTAGAACAAAAACTTTGCGTAATTGGTGTTCTATAGAAACACACGTGAAATCGAATAGCTTAAAAAATGAATGCATATTTTTATTTACCACATTGTCTAATTGAAAATATTTGATTTGAATTAATTAAACCTACCTATTCACAATGGCAATCGATACTTCAGTTCAATGGGCTAAAAGAGTTCACGATATTTTAATAAAATAAATATATCGACAGTCATTGAAGCTCACCATTATGACATCAATATCAATACCCTATCCATGAAGGATAAAAAAAAATTCCATAAAATTGATGTCGAATATTTCAAATATTTAGCCACACAGTTGCAATGTTTGCTAAGTGAAAATGCGTATAAAAATATTTAAATTGCATCGCGCAACATGTCTACAATAACACATGTGACAGTAATTTTAAGCATTCGTTTTCTATATAAATTAAATTGAAGTGGGTTGAGGTTAAATAAAAATAGTACACCTGCGTTAATACTGCGCTAAATTTATTTTACTATAAATACCTACCTACAAAATTAAATTAATATCAAAGGTAGTTGGTAATTAAAAATAAAAACTTTAGTTAAATAACAACGGAGGACGGGTGGTAATTCAAGTTAACTGAAAATAAACATAAAAATGGTCTATAGCTAACCCCCTGCGGGCGCGATGTAATGTAAATTATGTTTATAGCTAATGGATTTATAGGTTATTACCCTACATTCTATTCCATTATTAAATATTGATTTTTAAACGTGATACGCTGTGATTATATGCAATTACGTAATCAGCCACAATCTCTTCATATAGTAATTAGGAGCTGGAAGTGACCGACGCTATCGGCTGAATAGCTATATAGCTGATAATAACAGATTGCAATCTCAGTGCCAGTGAGTAGCGAAGAACGACCCTCTTCAGAGCAGAATTAAGTGTTAATCACAACATAGTTAGCTAGTGTCAAATATGAACGAATATCCACATAAGTTCAGTTAAATGCTTGATTAAAACTCATCACGACGTGAAATTTCAATAAAACCGCTCATTGCTTAAGGTCAAATTATTAGATATTTATTATTATTCTCATGCTACTAGAAATATACCGGTAGTTCTCCAATTGACGGATACAGATAGCTTTTTGAGCAATTTTTCAGCTAACGTTCATACTATGCTGTTCGAGGTGGTATCACCAATAGTGACACGGATCGAGTCATTTTATACGACAGTGACAATACCACATATCTTCAAATGTAGGACGCTAGGCCTAGCTCCTCACAACTATTCGTTTGTGTGGGCTTTTTTTTTTTTGTAATACAATAGGAATAAAGGGATCTGCCGGGTCCGAATATATAAAACTTTCTCTAGACCAAAAGTTCTCGATCTTTTCCGTACAGCGACTCCCCAAACAGGCTATAATATTTTGCGATGCCCCTCATAAAATCAAACAACAGAACAAAGTACAGATATTTGTAGAGAAGCTGAGCTTACTAAAGATTCACTAAAGAGTTTTTGAATAAGGATGGAATGGATAGGAAAGCCTATTTTTATTTGAAAGGGCCTAGTATGCCATTATTGTATGAAATATAACACCATGTCCATGTTCCACGCAGCTTCTCACGGTGGCACGAATCGTCCAATCTGCTCCATAGATCCCAATGATTGATAATTGAGCGATGGCATTATGGTTATTTTGGGTTTAAGGGCATCGGTTGATTGCGGTTTATTCGCATTGAGCTGCGACTTCAGACAACCCCACAAGAAATAGTCTAGCGAGGTTAAATCGGACAATCTTGGAGATAACCAAACCATCGTCGGCTCAAATTGTTCATGCAGAAGGTCCATCGTGGGGTCTGGGGTGTGACGCCTAGCGACGTCTTGCTGGAACAACATGTCGTCTACCTCCAAATAGTCAAATTTGGACAAAAAAAAACACCCCAGTTAGCATCGTTCTGTAGCGCTCGCCGTTGATGGTATTCACCTCATCAAGGTCATTTAAAAAAAAAAAATATATATATGTATACTGAGCAATGACGGCACGTGAAGGCCCTCGTGTGGGTTGGAGTCGTCCCATATACGGCAATTTGACTTGTTAACATAAAATGCGCCTCGTCGCTAAAGATGATATTTCATTCTATGGTCATGTCATTATCATTATAACTTTGAGCTTCTGGGTCAGTTGGATCTAGAACGGGCATAGGGCCAAGTCCGGACATAAAATTCGACAAGTTGAGGTCTGCAAAAAGCCGACTTAATATTCACGGCAAGGAATTGACTGCTTCGGTTTCTCGTGTATACTTTCACGGACTGCGGCAATGTTCTCGGTCGATCTGGCGGTTAATTAAAGTACGGGTTGATTGCTTGCTTACCGAACCGGTTGTCTCGAGTTTGGGCACCAAACGTTGGAGAGTCGACTTTGAAGAGCCACCGCGTCTGCCGTAAAATCTGACAAACATCCTAGGGTATAACTGTCCTAAAAAGTTTCTCAATTCAGCCGTTCGAACTCGGCATAACATTGTAGGTACCTTATATTCGTCCCATAAATAAAAATTGACACAAAGGTTGAGAGCACCTATAGGACTAAGGTGCCTATACGGACCTTTTGTGCCAACTATTTATTTCTTAAGTGTGTAGGTCCCTACCGATTTTTACAGAAAGATTTTGGACAACTTACTCGTTCTACTGAGCGACCCGGATATGAACAGTGAACATATTCCGAGCGCCTGGAAGCATTGCAGATTTTCTAGGGCCTTTATCAATCGGAAAACATTGCTAAGTAGTTAGATAAAATTCAGACTAACTAAGGAAGCTTATAGGTTAATTTCAATGATCGCCTTAGAGCCTAGATTGTAGCATAGTAACCTACGTATAAATAAGTGTCTTAAGCCGTGGGTAGATACTATATACATTCTTGACACTGAACAGGCACAACTTTTCACAAAATCCCTAGGTTATGTTCTTAATTGTTTAAATAAAATTTTAACAACTCTTATCAAACTAAACATAATGTGTGTAGCATGTAACATTTAAAAAAAACATCTATCGGCTGCCACTTTCCATGAATATGGAATCGACCTCCATAATCCGTTGAAATCGCCTAAATCACCTTTCAAAAGCCTTTTCCCCCGATTGTATAATTATGCTTTGAAGTCGTGAATATATTTCTGGATAACTCGGCTCCTTACTGTTGTCATTCCTTATTGGAGTTATTACAAACCAAACAGTCCCTAGACCCATCTCAAAAGAAACGTTTAAAACTTTAATATCCGCAACAACTTAGCATAATACAACAAAGAAATATAAACCACATTCCACCCCGAATAAACATGCGAAGTTTCTGTAAATGTTTACAGAGCTTCGATTCCCCAATATTGGCACAGATCAAAGCCAATATTTTCAACTACCCTTATAATCATCACACACCATTGTATCCCAACTCCATCATACCGATATCAATTGACGTTCATCAATGTTAAATGTCATTGAAATGAAAGGACATTCTGCTGGCCGTTGATTCCTCACGATAAATGGAGAAACACAAAAAAATAATGATAAAAAAATAAAAAATTCAAACAGAAATATATCTCACTCTGTTGATTTATGTTATATCGAAAATTAATTTCCAGTCGATTGAAGCAAATGAAAAATACAACATCAGCTCAATACCAACGCTCTGAGGTGACGTATTGTGGCGACTACTCAAAGCTTCGAGGTCTCGTATTCGTATACGTATAGCCTTCAAAAAAAAAAAAACGCGACGCAAAAATCCAATCAATTTCGCGGATTTTATTTGCTTACCTCTGTTGGAAAAAATCCCAAATACGCAATGCAGCCGGCGGCTAGTAGCACATCGCCAACAATATTGTGAATTGATTCATGCAAACGATTTGCCGTATCCGACCATCGAGTCTTTTCGCCACCCAGACCGCCCAGTAGCTTTTCCGCTCTGGAAAATATGATTTAAACAAAATTGAAAAGTCGCTGCTATATCTGTTATAAATCTGCCAATAAATTGGTCCGCCAGTTTATGCTTATGGTAACACGTACCTGTTTAATCTTTTTTCACAATTATCAATATCATCTTCGAGACGCTTTTTCTCGCGTGATTTCTCCGCAAAGTAATCGTTTAGTTTTTGCAATTTGTCCAGAATCTCCTGCAGTTCGGCTCGCTTTGCGTTAAGTTTCTCCATTTGAGAGCTCAGCTCCTCTTCAGCTTCAGCTAGGGCGAGTTTCTTTGGGGCGACGATTTTTGCCACCTTGTCATAGACATCCATGGCCCGCACCCAATGACACAAGCCTTCGCAGGCAGTTGATGCACTTTTGATTTTCTCCGGGATGAAATCACGATCCGAAATGTATCTTTAGGATGAAAAAAATAAATAAATAAAAAATACATTTATACAACGAAACGGGAATAAAAGGACATTTTCCTATGATCTAAGTCTCATGCCATGTCGTACTGTTGGTGGCGCTGCAGTCCGTATAATGGTCATGTGCACAAAACAATACGTCTCTACATTAGTCGAGGTTCGATGTATTTGGCTAACTGGATGCAGTTTCGCAATTTAAGTCGGTTGAGTTCGCCCTTAACTTGCGTATCCCACTTAAGGTATAAGCTTCTTCTACTAACGTGGCTACACTGCTACAGTGGAAAATTATTGGCTGCACTATTTTGACCAGATCGATGTCGCTGAACAGATTGAAGAGTATAGGTACGCTGTTGAGTCTGCTTCTCCAAGGAACGAAAATCATTCAAAGAATTTTGAGGTTAAGCCAAATTCTGATACATAATCCTATTAGATATGGTTGATCTATAATGTCGTAGCCAGAGTTTATTAAGGAGCTGATTTTATACCTGTGCTTTCTGACCATCCGCAGTTTCGGTTTCGTGAACAATCTTGTGGCTGCTCACGTGCTATTTATTGTAATGCTTTCATGAACTATTTGATTTGTATGCCAAGTGGAAATTTTGCATGAGACAATATTTAAGTTGTCGTCACACAAATACTTGTGAACATTTCTGTACTTTTGCTTCGTGGTTTATAGTAATTTCAAAGAATATTTCGTTCAAGATGAGCCAAGATCTCAGTCTTTCCGTTTTGCATGCCATTCGCGGTAATTTAAAGGGATCGTTGACCAAGTTAGGAACCTTTACGGAAAAAATTAATGAAATCATTACATTAGATGCTCTCAAAGTTAGACTAGAGAAGCTTGAGGAATTGTGGGTCAAATTCGATACTTCGCAAAAGCAAATGTATAGCGAATAAGGAAGGTTATATACTGATCCTGAATATGACTTCGAAGAATTCGAGTCGAAGTATCTCGTTGTAAAATCGGATTTAATTTCTACGATTCGAGAAGAAGCCAGAACCGACCGGTTCACAAGTCAACCCTTCGCCAAAACCCACAAGCAGCAGTCGAACACATCTAATTCATTTGCTATCTTCATCGACCAGTTTCCCAAAATTCATATCGAACCATTTTCGAGAAATTATCACGATTGGCCCGCGTTTTGGGACATGTTTGAAAGTTCAGTTCATAACAAACCAACGCAAAAGTTTAACTTTCTTCGCTCGTCTCTTCGGTGTGATACCCTACATTTGTTAACAGGCATGGGAAAGATTGATAAGAGGTACAATAGGCTGCGGTACATTATCAACAGTCTTTTGGAAACTTTTATGCAATTGCCTTCGCTACATAATTCTAACGTGAAAACTCTTCGGAAAATATCTGAATGCGCTGATGAAGTAGTACGGAGTCTTGACTCCCTATTCGCTAGAAAGGGACCTATGGATGATCTACGCGTTAGTCATCATAGTTGATCTAGACACTCGACAAGTTTGGTCGTGATTTAGAATACCCCACTATATAAACCAGTTGTTACTCTTTCTCGAGCGACGCTGTGAAGCTCTCGAATCGTGTAAAGTAAACATTCGTAAAACCATCAAGAAGCCTCCAACTTTCAAAAGTAGATATGCGCACGTCTCATCATCAAATCAGTGCTCAAAATATAGCTCGATGCACTCTCATTCTTAATGTGCAGAATTCATCGCATTGGATGTAGGGACAAACAGAAATTTGGTTAAGTCTAAACGACTTTGTTTTAATTGTTTGCGTGGTGGTCACAGTGCAGCTCCCTGTCAATCGAAGTTTCGCTGTAAAAGCTGCAATTCTCGACATCATACCCTCGTACATCCCCACACAGTCAACTCAAATAACAACTTGCTTTCGGATAGCACAAATCAATCGTCTTTGAATAAACCTTCGCCTTCGTCGTCATCGTCGTCTCATTACACTCATCTCGTCACAAATCACAGCATCAACATCGCTCAGTGTGTTCCACAAGCTCTACTTCCTACAGCGGTAGGCAAAGTTCGTGATAGCCGAGGACATTATCAGCTTGTTCGCTTTCTAATAGACTCTAGATCACAGGTTTCTTTCGTCACCGAACCTTGCATTCAAAGACTTGGCCCTAGACGAACCAATTCGTATAAAAACTGTGTGCTCCTTCTTTTTGACAGTACCTAGTTGGTTTTGACTTTATAAACCCATTTTAGTAACTTTCGTTTTTGTACTCAGTAGTGGAACCTTTCAGAGTCTTATAAGTTGTGTCATTATTCCTTTTTTTTGACAACAAAGCTCGGTTAGGTCGTTACCATTCTTTATACGATCTTTCTAAATCCTTACCCTTAAAAGTTCGACGGTTTTGTCAGGGATGACCAAATTAGACATGTATCTACAATGTTCTCACGCCCCATAGTTTTTACCTTTGGGCTATGTCGCTAAAGAGTGGTTTGATTAGGCTCCTCCACAAAACGTATGAGAATAGTGTCATAAGTATGAGGCTAGAAGTCTTATGAGGTTTTAATATCAAAAATGAAAGGGAGAAGGTCTTTCGTATAGTACAATGTTAATGGAAACGGACTGTAGGTGTTGTCAAAGCTGCTCTAGATCATATGGAAAGATGATCAAGGTTAATATCTATTTTGACTGACTTTCAGCACGGACAGGGGCAGTGAGGTTGTTGGCAAGTTGGCAATAGTTTTTCAGATTTCAAACAATATGACAGATAACTACCCTGAAAGTATTTGCCGCGATCTCCTGATGAGGGAATATTCATCAAGCATAATTTCCGCCAAAAAAAACTTGGAAATCAGTTGCTTCTTGCTTTAAGTAAGTTTTCTCCTGCTGCCCTAACCAGCTCATTAGTTAGGCTAATTTAGTCTAGCAGCCTTGATGAACTTGAGTCTTAGATATTTTTGTCCTCACTTTTGTAAGAGTTTAATGGTTCGTCCTTTCTGACAGTGAAATATTGGTCGTCTTCGCAGTTTAGGGATCTACAGAAGTGTTTTTTTTTTTCAACACCAGTTGTAATTCTACTGAAGTGCTGCATCCTAGAAGTCTAGTCTCTTACCTACTAGTTTTTCGCAACTGGGGTGATTATATCGCTAGTCTATTTAGTAATTTCTATGAAATGGCAGCCCAAAATGAGCACAAGCTAGCTATCAGCTGTAAAATTTGCTATCGCTTTAAAAGGGTTGCCAGTTCGAAAAATAAACCTCTATAAAAACACCCATTATGTAGTTCTCTCTTTAACTTTGTGCTCAACACTCGTGCTTATAAGTTGAACAAGTCAAGACCGTATGGGCGGGTGTATAATATCGTTACCAAGGGTAGGACCTCAACCAACTATAGATGCTTTCTTTATTTTAAACTTACTTCTCGCGAATCCTCTTCATAATAGGCGGTGGGATATTGTCTTTGTCAAAGGTCTTCAAAGACTCTAGAAATTTCATATCGCCCAGCATTTTCTGCGACGGCCCCCAATAGTCCTCAATCATTCGACCACCTCGGAAGATACAAAAGGAATACTAAAAATGTGTCTCAAACAAACTCATTCGAAATTTACTTGGATCGGGTTTCCTGTCAGGCTTAATACCCTTTATCACACAAACAGCCTCAAGGACAAGTTTAACGCCATACGGTGGATTCTTCATCGATTTCACTACATAAATATCGGCTGGCTTCAGCGTATTGAGTGCATCTAAAGCCGCTTCCATAGCGGGAATCGCTTCTTGCAAATCACTCTCACAATCGTCCTTAATCGCTTGAGCGGCAGCCGCAGCTTCATTAGCCGCAGCTTCGTCTGCACCAACGACCTCCTTTTTCTTTTCCGCTTCTGCCGTTTCACGTTCAATATTCACCATAATCTTCTCGGTCTCCTCGGAGAGGACTTTCAGTTTCGGTTGCAAGTCGTACAAGTTCTCTTGCATGTCGCCAACTTGACCCGCAGCGAAATCCAGCTTCTCCAAGCCAATTGTGTATCTACGGGTGAGTGGATATAATAATTGTTTAGTCACACTTTGCACTCTGATTTCTAACCTATCCCTAAGTTGTGTTATTTCATTAAACTTTCTGCTATAGAAACTCCGGAAGGCCTTAAGCATTTCGAGATACGATGTTGGTGTCACATAGTTCCTTCGTCCAAGCTCTCGGAAACACCTGCACATGGATCACAAATAAACAAGAGATACCACCCCACCCCACGTCAACCTTTTCGATACTTACTTCTCGCTGGCATCGACAACGGACACATTGAAGTACAGTACCATCTGGACGAGACTTTGATCCTGTTGTGATAGGGCAACAACCTTATCTGCAGCTAGACTCGTTTGACTGCCGCGAGGCGATGCATGTAATTCATCTGCAGATGCATCCTCTTCTTCGGTCTTGTTCAGATTCATTGAACTGATGAAATACTCTGCAACACGTACCAAGGCGTCCACTGGCCATGCCATGTACCTGTGTGGGTGAAGAGAGAAAGAAACCACCCATGAGAACAACCAACCTGGCATGTAAATGATTAGATATCCTGTCTGCACCTGATTGCCTTTAAATGCTGATACGTGTACCTATCTGAGGAGACTCTATACCGCTTAAGGGATACAATTTACTTAAACAGGACGTATACGGGCACGTATTTATTGTAACGATGACTATGATGTGATGGGGGGAAATGCGCAAGGATTTACTTACCAATCAATAGTGCAACAGTTGATCAGAGATGGATACATCCTGAGACGTTCCTTGAACGAATCTCCAATGGGAGAGAAGGCCAATGCAACGTGCAACTGCTCACGTACCCTCTCAATGAAGTAGCCGTACATTTCAATCGGCGACGGATCTATTTCTCGAGCCTTCACCAGGACACATAATGATGGTAATGATGGTTTTGGCCAGCATGGGAAGAGATTCAATAACAATTTACGATTATTATCATTGTGTTGTGGTTGTGGGTTTTCACATTCATTTACGCTAAGAAATAAGATTGCACTTCGTCCTTACCATTTGCTTGGCGATATTTGTCATATTTTCCATAATTGTCGCCTTCTCCTCGGACTGGTAGAGATTGGGCAAGTCACCGGTGTTTAATATTCCATTGATGTCCTCGATATAGCACTCGTCCACGGCCTGATATACACAGGATGAATTCATTAGAAATAGGAGGACATTGGCATGTAGAATCGATTTAATTTAGTTTCAAGTAATCGACCGGATATATCGAATTGAAATAAGTGGGGAGAGCGAGACAGAGAGGTGTTACGACTTAAGTAGGATTTAATTAAATTACTGGTGTGTCAAGTGGCATGGAACACAGGGGAATGCGTTGTGTGTGTTTGTTGCGTTGCCATTGTTGTCCTGATGGTGAAGTCGTAGAGCGGGCGACGATGATTTTACCCTAACACCACACCCATTGTCTGTATGGGAAAATGTGAGTGTGACAACAATTTCGATTACCACTTGTAAATTTAATACAACAAACATGTGATGATGGAGAATAATTGAGATTAAAAGATACTGTCTGGGGCAAGTCCCATCGGAATCAATTGGTGACTGTACAGTACATACTGTATAGATGTACTATATATCGACGACCGACCAGACCCCGGAGAGAGATTGAAACAAAAGTGATAACTGATAAACTTTGATGAGGTTTGATGAAAGGACAATCGACAATCCCATAGCGATTCGATTAATTTTAAGTGTGCACTGGGTGTGGGTGGGTTAGTGTATGTCACCTGGCTAAGGACTTAATGCGCTCATGCAGACGAGAGTGTTTTGATGAATAATTATACGATCTTGGAGTACGCACTGCTTTCTAATTTATGCCAGAAGGAGGATAATGGTTCCCTTTTATTCATCGAAGTTGAGTCGAAGTGTATACCTTGGGAGAGATTGTTTTCAGGTTATAAGGCGATTTAGAGCTATTATCATCAGATTTTAACAATTTTTTTTAAGAACTTACAGTAAGCTTTATATAGGCTATTGGCTATTTTTCAATACTGCGGAACTATAGGATGTACCTACAAATAATAAACTGAAAGCAGGTGGTCTTATTTACCACTCATATTGAAAAGATTATCGAATTTTGTTAAGATTCAGGCTTAAATAAAAAGTAACGTTTTGAGGTATAACAAATCGATGTGATCTTTCAAGTCGACTGTAACCAAACTTTTCATTTAACCCCTTGAAGAATGAACGTTTAAACTGAAGAAGAGGACATCAAGTCAGCTTTTTTTTTTGTAAAGGCACTAAATAATGCCTAAAGAGGTAGCCAAAACCACTGTAGGGTAGGGTACCAGCCACTCCAGAGAAAGAGGATGTGGTATTGTAATGAATGCGTGTCCGGAAAAAAGGTGACAGAAGATGCACACAAGAAAGCGCTACAGCGCAAAACAAGGGCAGCGAGAGAAGAGTACCGAGCCAGTAGAAGGGAGGAAAAGAAGATCCTGTTCCTGTCCCCGAAGTGCAGGGAATATGTGTTTAAGCAGCATTTCCAGCAGCTGATTAATGGGCATCATGTAGAGAGAGTGATAGGGCAAGAAGAGAATCCACGTCCAGTCAATGGAACCAGTTCCACCACTCAGTATAGAAGAAGTTTGCTTAGCTTTGAAAAAGCTTAAGAACAACAAGGCCGCAGCCCGCAGGCTGTGATGGTTTACCAGCGGATCTCTTTAAATACGGCGGTAATGTTTTGGTATTGAGAACTATGTCTTGCATAAGAACTATCGAGGCATATCCCTGTTTAATGTCGCATACAAGATCATATCCAAGGCACTTTGTGAACGTCTTAAACCGTTCTGCAACACACTAATCGGCAAGTACCAGTGTGGCTTCCGGCTTGGCAGATCGACTATAGACCAAATTTTCACACTGAGACAAATCCTGTAAAAGACCAACGAATTTCAAGTCGAAACTCACCACCTATTCATCGACTTCAAAGCCACGTATGATAGCAAATATCGTCAGGAGCTCTATATGGCGATGGCCGAGTTCGGAATCCCGCCAAAACTGATTCAGCTATCTCGCGTAACGGTGGAAAACACGCACTGCAACGTCCAGTTTAGAAGCAGCTTCTCCGAACTATTTCAAACTTGCACCCGATTTCGGGAAGGAGACGCGCTATCATGCGACAAAGCTACGAATAACAATAGGGATACTCTCCGGGCACTGTCTTCTATCCATTCAAATCCCAACCCCAGGTTCGAGAAGACAAGGAAGAACGAACCTCCGATTTAAAGACCAAGCCATCGCGGATGCCAGACGCTTGCTCTCACCGTGCTAAGGCAAGAAATACAAAAAAAAAAATAAGCCGGGAAAGGTCCGTCCTACGACCTGAATAGAAAAGAATTGACTAAACTTATAGACATTGTAAATGCTCCGCTTAAATTAGAATGTAATTTCAATAGCTACTAGAAGCTGTTACCAAAGCCGAAGAAAGACGGTTCAATAGCGCCTGAGGTACCTGCAAATATGTAGTTGCTATACTTAAATTGTTATGGTGGAAACGCCAAAATGTTAGTACAGACATCTTATTGGCAAACATACTAACGGACCTCAATTCAAATAACTTCTTTGTAGATTATCTCGGCGAATAGCAAATCGTGTTGTTTTGTTTCCTAAGCGTTTGCAAAAGCTTGCTTATCCGTAGTCCTCAATTAAATAATTTGGTAAATTTTTAAATGTAAGACATGAGAATCGACCTTCAATGCAAATATCCTAATTAGGTTTGTCACAGAATATAGTATAAAACTCTGTTCCTTCCCCGAAAGCATAAAAAAGCAACCCTACCAAGACCAAGACTTTTATCCACATTCATTAACAGAACCATAAAAGTGTAGATACACATGATGGCTTTTACCATAATAATAAAGTTAAATGGCGCACAGGACTTCCATTTAATAATTTGCTGTTCCTTTGCACCCCTTGACAAATCCTTCAAAAGAACATATATTATTCTACCAACTCTCTCCCACCACCAAATAGGCTCATCTGCAATTATCGACATCCTTACAATGCCATTGTGCATCAAACTTACCTGCGAATCGGAAAACAGAAACACCGTATGATTCATGCTAAAACCAGCGGTCATCAATATCTTGCGTAAATCCTCCCGCCAGTCGGACATCGAATACGTCTTCGTTATTTGAACAGTCATCAGTTTGGCGTCGGCGATATTTGCTGCCAATTTAGCAGCACTCCGTCGGCCAGAACCACCCATGCCGACCATTAAAATATTACCTCGTGGCATTTGCAGTATCCGCGAAACCCTGTTCACAAAATGCACCCCAAAATAACAAAGCCTTTAACTTGCAGCCCCCCCCCCCCCAACACCCACTCACCTGGAAATATGCTCGATCGCAAACCGAAACAGGACCAAATCCATAGGTGTATTCGAGAATGCATTGTACTCCTTCAAATAGTACTGCATGACCTTTTCCAATTTGTCATAGCTCTCGACCTCATCGTAGATTTTCGGTTCCGCATCCGGTTCCATGTAGTTGCCGAAAAATAAATTTCGTAAATCATCGTCTGTCAATTTGGCACCTTGCTGGATGCGGTCGTCCATGGCCTGTTCGAGGCTAAAGCGCAGATGGACCTTGCATGCATTACGTGTCATATCCAATAGAAGTTCGCGGTCCCGCTGTTCGATCAAACTGAGTGTTCAAATGACAAAATGTGATTTTAGTTTGCTCGCATCAGGCTTAAATATAAAACCGTCCCAGCGGGCAGCAGACACCCCATAATCACATCAATTAAGTGATTTGTTTTTGCCAGCGCCCGCTGGGACCGGTGGTTTACTCCATTACCGGTCATAAAAAACCCGATAGGTTTCGTGCGCCCATAGACGTCCTAATTTCTCTGGATCGGGCAATCGTTTGGGTGGCATGAGCACGATTCCCGTGAACACACGGGTTATGTCACGTAGCGAGAAGGTGTAATGCGATTTAGCCGGAGTTGGCAGGAATACTGAAATTGCTTGGCGATAAATGTTGACCATAGCCTCGGCCAGACCCTGCATGATGTGTGTTGGTTGATAGTGCGGGTGAAATGATTTACGGTTTCGGGTGAAGCGAAATAGACTTACTTTTGAGAGGAGCGCCACTTTATCTGTATAGTCCTTGGCGAAGTGCCAGTCGCCAATTGTTGTGAATATTTTCGTGATTGTGGCATCTTCGAAAGCATCTACTGCCACCACGAATGTGTGCCGATAGAGGCGAGGGAATATGTAATTGCTACCGCCAACCGGGCCCATTGCAGCAACAAAGGCCTGAAATTAAGAGTGTATTGTATAGGATGTTGATTATGTGAGTCGATAGCTATAAAGCATTTCTATATTGTTCGCGCGTGGAGCGTATACAATAGCCACGCATGTAAATTAAGACCATGAACGTTTGCATACACCTAAATATTGCATATTGATTGTCTGGCCGACCTCTTACCATGTCAATCAATTCCAGTTTTGTTGTGTCGACCAAATCTGACCAGTAGCCGTGGTCCAGCCATTGTCGTACCAGTTCTAAGGGTGGCTGCGCACCGTAGGTGTCCTTCGATGGCATTCCAACGTCATCGCAGAATACCAAGCACTGCAATGATTGAGGAGATCGAATTCGGAAGAGGTGTAGTTAATTCTCAAAGTATATACCTTCTTGCCAAGCGGTGGTCCATACACACCTTTGCGTCTTCGGTCCAACTTAGACATGATTGTCTCTTGTACCTTGGGAATTTGGTTAAGTTTATGTGTTCATATTTATGGAAAAAGAATTAAAGAACACACAGTACCTAGGCAAACAGTCTGTACTGGAAAATGTACTCAAAGTTGATGAGCTACTATACTTATAGTCCCTTTTAACTGTACTGTCTCGTATACGTAGAAACAGAAAGCTATTCCTTTCGACCCATACCTGATGACACAGACTCCATAGCACGTATTTAGAGCTAGGTTCGGGGATCTGCATTTAAATAAACTTGAAGATATTGGGTTGGCAACCCCCCACTAACCCGGACAAAACTTTTGTTAATAGTGCAGTTTTGTTGAATGACCATTTTAAAGCTAAAGGCTTACCTTTAACAAATATAATAGGGTTATCAGAAATACGTAAAAAATAAAATGTTTTCTTGGTCACTCAAAATATATGAATTGTCAATTTAAGATATAAAAATACGGGTACAATTATTAAGAAAATGAAAATGATGCTGTACAAATTTCATGGCCGACCTAAGATTTATAGCCTTCGTTATACAGAATGGCAAATACCTTCTCACCAGTATGGAAATATCCCTCAACTCAGAAGCAAACAAAAATCTTCGATGAAACATACAATTTTAATCTGATTACTTAGTTCTTAAATAACTTTTAGAATTTATAAGCATTAGTTAAATTAAATAAAAATGTGGAATTTGACATTTCGGTATATTTCGAATTTTACCACCATCTACCTTTCTTTCTTTTTTAACCAAGGCTATGTACCCTACGCACACACAGGCCACATCACATATTTTGTCTCATTCGATGTAAAGTGGGGGCCACACAAACATCGCACAAAACAAAGCGTGTATAATATTTTCGATATGCGGCAACCACTCCAGAGAAGAGCAGCAATTAGAATCACAGTTTTCGCATTTTACCAAATATGTACCCGCCCGTGAGTATCGTAAAATAACGTATGTATTTGAGAAGTCTCACGCACGTCTTTTTATCAAAATTCAAGACTATAGCTGATATAAATGTCAATATGTAATTTTGAGATTTGAATATTCAGCGCCATCTATCGGAAAACTTGAAAACTTTGGATCAACATACACTTTTCACTTCAGAGCAACTGAAATATTAAGCTGGAACTTAATCGAAGGACTACTATTCGAATAGTATAGCAAAAGCGTTTATATTTTTTTTTGTAATGGAGGTGCCACGCCCCTTTGTCTGGATTTTACCATCGGTTCAGCGGTTTCGAATTCCATTCCATTCATGGTAGGCACAAACATTGCATTTTATAATAATACTAGCGGACCCAGCAAACGTTGTTTTGCCTGCTCGTACATTTTCATTGTAAGTCAATTGTTCTGCGACCGTTTTGTTTAACCGATGTGTCCGGACTGATTCTGTGCTCCGTGTGCTTCGACCGTGGTGCCATTTTGGCCCGTTTTCCAATCCCACCCACACTTCGCGCGGTTGTTTGTATGGACAATGCACATCAAAGTCTACAATTTTATACAACTTTAGCTCCCATGGGTGTCGAGAAATAGCATTTATGTATATTTTTTTTTATACGGGAGGTACCACGCCCCTTTGTCCAATTTTGATCAAACTTTCTCAGAAACATCTAAATATTTTCTGAAAATTTGAGTTCAATCAGTTCGTAGCTTTCTAGATATAACATTTTTTGTTTTTTTTTTTCGTATGGGAGGTGCCACGCCTTTTTGTCCAATTTTCACCAAATGTGAATCTAAAGCATCCTTGGACCCACTCAAATACACACAAACAAATGTAATCAAAACCGGCCCAGGCGTTTACAACACACGTAGAGAAGGATTATATAATATAAGATAGCGAACCCGACAGGGGTTGTAGTATCTAGTAGATTGTCAAACTTTTTTTAGTGTTTATTATTTGAAATTTTATTCATTAGCTTTTTGCTTTTTAATTTATTTTTTATTGTTGAGCGGTTATTATTTCAAATTTTGTGGTATCGGATCGCAGCGCCACCTACCGGGTCCAATTTCGAATCTAAACCATCCTTAGACCCATTCAAACACACACATAAAATTTCATTAAAATCGGTCCAGCCGTTTAGGAGGAGTTCGATTACAAACACGTACAGAAGAATTATATAATAATAAGACAGATTAGAAGATATATTTTGAATTTAACGTTGCTCAGCCTCTGAATGGAGTAGAAAGATAAATGATTGCTTCAAATATACCGAGAAGTATTGTCTGAAAACGGTTTCAAGCTGTTTTGTATTGATTTATATTTATGAATGCAATACGATGTTGAATGAAGGGAGGCAGAATAGAAAATAATTTCCTTGGAATACCTAAAAAAATAAAATAGGCAACATTATTACTCAGGGAGAGTGTTTTTTCGAATTGAAATAATTTTATGAAAAGGTCAAGGAATTCCAGACACCCTACAAACAAACCTAACTTCTTTATAAGTTTAGATTTTATAATTGGTACAAAATTAAAAATATGTAGTTTAAAAATCTATTAAGTACCAATACCTACCAAATTATTTTTTTTGTGCGACTTCTTTGATTTCACTATTTTTAACATTGACAATCTATTTGACAACATTAACGATACGACGCCATTACCGACGCTATTGTCCACATCACCAATGTTTTGACAATTGAAGACGACACATATGTCCATCATCTGTCGTGGGACAGCACCTCGCACCACAACTCATCGCAATCAATCTGTCAAAGTTAATCAATGTAATCCATTTCTGAATTCAAATGTCACTTTTCGAGTTTGTCAAGTGATTGTTGTTTCATTTTGAACGATTTCATTACCAAAAAAGGAAAAACATATTTTCATTGGAATAAGTCCTCTTGGCACGCTTAACTGAGCCGGTCTCGCGCTTTTAATTAACAGACTCACACGCTTGTGATTAGATCATCGAATTAGCATAATTTTATTGCTTGGTGAATTGTTTTCCTCTTGCTTCGTATTTGATGTGAAGATGAAGACTTGTCTAAAATGTACCTATCTTAGATTAAACAAAATAGATTGAGTTTTCGGCTAGCGTTGGAATACCTAAAAAGATCTATTAATTCCATAGAAAGCTCTTCAATGGCTAAAGCGAGAACAATTTTAAATTATTCTTCTTTTTTTTGCGCTTCAACTTGAATTTGATTTCATTCGAAAAGTTGATTGACATTTAAATGATGATGAATTACGTTTGAAAAATCGAATCGCTACTCAATGGCAATGTTCTGGACGGATAAACATGGAAGATGATTTCGAATGACGCAATATTCAGAAATGGTTGGTAGATATTTACAAGCGGTTCTTGGAAATAATTAGGTCAATCTGATTGATTGATTGATATAGTAAGCAGGTGGATTCAGATGAATTGATGTCTTTACAAAAAATGTTCAAGTGTTGCATGGCATTTCGAAATTTGGATTTGAAAATTTGATTAAATTTAACATGTATTTGGCGACGAAGTGAAAAAGACGAGATCAATAAATTTGAAATTCGTGTAACCACTTCATATGTTGAAATGGAAACAACTTTTTTTTTTTTGAATTTTGGCAACTTCTTTTGTTGTCTTTCTTTATCTATAAAAAAAATGTATAAGTCCCACGCCATTAGCATAAATGGATTTAATTAATAGTAATGTAGGTGCTATGCCTACCTACATAATTCAAGGCAGGTTTTTAGCAATAAATTTATAGAACTATCGGA
Source organism: Cheilosia scutellata (assembly GCA_955612985.1). Classification (NCBI taxonomy): domain Eukaryota; kingdom Metazoa; phylum Arthropoda; class Insecta; order Diptera; family Syrphidae; genus Cheilosia; species Cheilosia scutellata. Next base: position 18,844,019 of record OY015311.1, read on the forward strand.
AGAGTCGCCTTTTACTCTAATAAGAGTTGTAACAGATGAAACACGTTTTGCCGAGATCTAGTTTTACATAGAATTACAATGAGAAGCTTATTTTAATATGTAGGTACATATATTTAAATTTTGAAGATGATTGGACATATAGGGTGACCTTTAAAATTTATGGCTGATTGATGACTTATCAAGGTAAAGGTACCTATAATATAAAATATCATCACCGAAAGACGATTTTGAATAGCTAAAAGTTTTAAGCTGAAATGACTGTATCTTGTGAAAATATAGACTCTATCTGATATGAAATTATAATGGTGTGCAAATATAATGTGATTTTCCATTAGGACAAAAAGCAATCCAATATTTTTTTTTATGTAGATCACTTTTCATGTTTGATTGGGCAAAAAAAATCAATTTTTTTTTATCCGGATCACTTTTTGCTCATCTCGATATTTTTCGAGATTTATACATAGGTACTCTCACTAATACCGATATATTTGAATTTGAATTTGTTTTCAAAGCGAAATTACTAAAACCCTCTTGAAAATCAATTATATAAATTAATAAAAACGTAAATAATGGACATGGACTCAATTTTAGGGCAATTGCTATCATCTTCGTCATATTATTCTTATTCCTCGTCATCTCTGTAGATTTCGATTCTTCGTCAATATGATAATTCATATGAAGTTCGTATGTATGTTTCCACCGACAAACGAAAACAATTTGCACAGCCGATGTACATACTGTCAAATAACGCACTAATACATTTACAAAAGCAAATCAATCTGCTTTCATTTTCAACGAAAAATCTGAGATCTGAAATAAAAAGCTGCGATGTGTCCAATGGAAAATCACATAAAATACTGATGAGCTTGGGCCCATAGGCTGTATGCAAAAGACGGCTGTCCTATAGCCGAGTCTTAGATTACATTACATTGCGACACATAATAGCAATTATTATGGCGATCTGCAGATCTTGTCTTTAAGAGGAATCCAAAAACGCCACTTAATCATCATAAACACAAGTTGGACTTTGGCCACACTCTCAGGTAGCAAGCTGGGTGCGTGAGCTTAGCTTAAAAATATATATATTTTTTTTGCAGAGTTTGGGATAGCTGGACAAGATTTCTAGAGTTCTTCATAAAAGTTTGGAAAAGTTCTGTTCATTTAGTATTCTTTTTTAATGTGGGATGGTAAGTTCAGGATGCACCTCATCTGCAAACATTTTTGTTTTTTTTTTTTTCTAGTTATGGAGTTTCCATAATAGTTAAAAAAAATCGCCACAAAAATAATAAAGTTATGGTATCTATACCTACTAAAATTGTCAAAAATTGTAAAAATATTTTTTTTTCTTCTTATGAGTTCTGATTACAGTACAATTCTCAAAAGCGCTCAAACAACTAAAAAAAAATAAAACAAACACAAAAGTTAGACAACAATTAAAATTCCAAAATGTTGTTCCAGTGATGTTGTTCTCATGAGTTCTGATTAGAGTTCCGAATAGTACCTACTCTAAAATACTCTCTTATATAATACGATATAACAGACAATATAGGAGGCGGCATTAAGGTGAATACGACCTCTATTCCTGCCTTAATGTTTGCGGATGATATTGCTCTTTTATCCGAGTCTGTGAACGGAATGCAGATGATGATTAATAGGCTAGCTGATTACTGCAGCAAGTGGAATTTGTCTATCAACTTGGCAAAGACTAAAATGATGATATTTAGAAACGGAGGCAGGAGATATGCGAGAAGCGAACAGTGGACGTACAACAGGGAGATCATTGAAATAGTAAGGGAGTACAAATACCTAGGAGTTCTGATAACATCTAACCTGAATATGGAAAAACATTTTAAAGTCAAACTGTCTGTAGCTAAGCGTGCAATTTGCGCAGTATGGGGAAGATGTATAATGAACAAATTCTTAAATCATGGCGCAAAGCAAAAAATTATTCGTGCGACTGCAACGTCCATTATCTTATATGGAGCTCAAGTATGGGGATATCGCTCATCTATCTTTGTGGAAAAATTTCTTCGATATTGTGTTAAAAGAGTATTCAGGCTACCAAATAGCACACCAAATTATATGATTCACTTGGAGACAGGAATGGCACCCCTCTTTCTGGAAACATTAAAGCTGCATTTTGACTACGTCATTAAAGTAATGGAAATGGATGAACACCGACTTCCAAGAATAGTTCTTTCCAAATTACTTGCAACAAGAACAGGTTGTGTGCAGGAATGGGATGTCTTGGCGCAAAAATGTGGAATTAACCTTAGCTTTGAAGGCAACGACCAAACCACACACATCAAAGATACACTTTACAAAGTACTGGAGAAAACAGGAAATCTACTCTACGATTCGTTTACCAATGACGCGCAGTCATCACAATATAGAGCATATTATAGCAAACTGAATTATAATATGCAGGCAAGCACTTATTTTGTAAACAGCAGCTCAACAGAAAAGATAAGTATTTTGTTTAAAATCAGAGGCGAATTAGCGGATTTAAACTATATACCACATCGACCTGATCTTCCGATCCAATGTAATCTCTGCAACCTTAGAGAAAGGGAAGATGTCTTTCATTTCATTGCGAAATGTCCTATTCTAAGCGAGTTACGAAGGATGTTCTTTGGGGAAAATTTACTGGGGATAGAGGATACATTGTGTATCTTGAACGGAGACCGGGGATGGGACGTCCTGCACAAATATGCTGCAAATGCTTTACGTTATAGAAGACGCATAATTGAGGGCAACTTTTGATAACTCAATTTGTTTTTTTTTTTTTTTTTTTTTCTTTATTTGCTCAACACTATTTATTAACTCATCTTGTATAAATAAATGTAAACAACAATCTGGTAGACGGCAAAATGCCAAACACACTAGACTATAAGTTTAAAAAAAATTACTATTTTTGTATTATATCTATGAAATATTTAGTCAATAAAATCTAAAAAAATCTAATCTACTCTCTTATAACAAAATCGTTTAAATCCAAACCCAAAAAAGTTAGAAGCAAATGTTCCAAAATTCAAAAATATTTTTTTCTGAGTTCCCATGAGTTCTGATTTTCTGGAAAGTATTTGAGAAACTCAACAAAATATTCCTAGGTACATAAAGTCATCTTTTAAACACTAACAAACACAAAAAAAGTATGTGAGTAAAGCTGGGTTAATTGTTTTCTAATTTTTTTGTGTTTGGGTTAAGAAAATGATTTCGCAAGGATGTTTTGTTGAGTTTCTTGAGTACTTTTGAGAGTTCTTATCAAAACTCATATGAACTAAAAAAAATATTTTTGCAATTTTTGGAAAAAAAATATCTACTAAATGAACAGAATTTTTCAAAATTTTTATCAAGAACTCTACAACCATTGTCCAGTTATCCAGAACTTAAAAAAAAAAAATTTTTAAACTTTGGCGTGCTAAGTTCACGCACCCCTCCACACTACCTACTAGTGGTGATGCAGTTGCAGTGCAGGCACTTTGGGGTGTGTGCTTACATCCCTCTGTGCCCCGACCCGATGCGAAAGTGTCATTCAGCGGTTAGTTAGGCGTAAGTTCAGTAAGAGATCCATTATGATAACACATTAATATTGGAAATAGTTGGTCCTAGAAACACTTTCTGAAGGAAGCGAAAGGGGCTTCCAATGTCTGCCATTATTATGGTCCTTTTAGTAGGAGAGTGATACCTATCGAATCGAATCGAATCGAGCAGATTTCCTGGAAGGCAGGTAACTTTTTTTTTAACTGCTACCGGTATCTTACATTAAATCAGCAAAAGCCATTTATCCATGGCGTCATTGATGTTGTAATTTCTTAGTACCGACACCATTTAACAATCTCATGCATGGGCGCCTATACTATACATACCTATACCTACATATAATTGAATTGCGTTCGCCGCCATTTAACCGATAAAGCACTTTTTTTTTGTAGCGTCCAACGTCAGTGTTAATTGTCCAACATTATAATATAATGCATATACAAGTGCATGTGTTGCCTCCCGCAACATTATTTTGCTACATTGTTTGCCAATTACCAAAATAAAGAACTCATACCTTCGGGTTGACAATGCGATGCATTATAAGCGCAAAGCGTTGGCCATTGTGTCTCTATCCACCTCGACTATTAATGGAAGTTTACGAGTAACAAAAGATTAACATCATTGCATCATCGGCCGTGGTTAAGCTCCATCGGCTTCCTTCCACTCCATTGCGAGTGGACGCGCAGTCCCTTCATACATGCACAACACAGTGGCAACACGAACAACAACAACTCTACTGGATAACAATACTTATTCGTGCATCCTAAAAATAATGAGGCGGCTTAACAGGATAATTGCATTAAAATCTGCGGTCGCAATGAGAACGCAAATTGGGGTATATTAATAGATTTCCACATGTGCCTCTGGGATATGTACGCGATAACGCACGTATGTATGATGGTGGTGCACATTGTGGATTAGGTAGCCATTGGGAATTTTTAGCAATTCTCCAAAGGTCAAGCCAGGTCCCAACAGGTTGGCGAGAGTACCTATATGGACGCATTGATTTTTCATTTGCAAACGCACCTAAGCCATTTGAGGCTGCGATTTCGGATTTCATAGTATCGCGTGTGTAATTATAATTTTATGATACCAAATTAGGTATCACAAATTGGAAGGGATTACTATTATGGTTGGCTGCTGGATTGCAGAAAGCTTAAAATTTGATGACAAGAGTATTAATCGGTTAAAGCCATAACAAAACAGATGTGATTTAGAGGTTGCTAAGGGTTGAACAGGAATAAATGGAATAAGTACTAACTTTCAGGTCCACCTTCAGTGACGAGCAGGAGTCAGCACTTAGCATAATCGGAAGCAGGAAAAAAATACTTTGTGAAGTAGAAATGCTATTTCTCCCCGTTTGAGATTGGCTTAAATGTGTTATAAGTTTGTTTAAAATTGAACAAAGGGGCGTGACATCTTCCATACAAAATACTTTGAAAAACATTTCCTTGAAGCTTGCTTTGAAAAGTAGTAAGTCTATTAAGCTAAAACTTACAAAATATTTCTGTTATAAAATGAAAAGTGCATGTTGATCCAAAGTTTTGGCGATAGGTATATCCTGATATTTATGGCAGCCTCTTATAGCCTTGAAACGCGTTTATCGCGTTTGGAAACTATTTAATAAAATATGGGCTGGATCGGGTAAAAGGGCGTGGAATTTCCCAATTAAGAAAAAAAAATGCAAACGTGGGAGCTAAAGTTTTGAAATTTCGAACATTGATGTGCATTTTCCGAATAAAACACTTTTAAAAATGTGGCGGAATTGGACTAAGACAAGAACATACTTTTCAGTGCTTTGGAGGCTACCACAAAAATAATACAATAGATTGCAGTAGTGGCTACCAGTCGTTTCATAGAGTTACGACTCCGTGACACATGGAATAGGATTAACTCTTCGGCGAGCAGTCAAAATGTCTTCCGCGTGTCACCCACTGATGTCTCTATCATTTGCTGTGCACAAATGCAAGGGTGTTGATATTATAGAGGTACATATATTGTTTTTTAATGTGGTATCGTATATCTATACAAAAGTTGTCACTCAGGGGCGCAGCGAGGGTTCGAGCCTGGGAGGGGGGGGGGGGTGATTTTTATTGAAATGCCGACTTATTTCAGGCAATTGCCGACTGTATACAAATCATGAAAATCGGTCCAGCGGTTATCGAGTTATATCTAACGTCATAGAATTTCACCCCATAGAAGATGCTTCTTGTATGTATATGAGGTCCCACGCCCCTTTGTCTAATTTTGTCCAATTTTCACAGGAAATATTCCTGGCCAATACCTAAGATCACCTGTAAATTTGAGCTCAATCGATTCGGTGGTCTTCGGGATATAAGATTTTGATTGTTTTTGTTTGTATATGGGAGGCGCCATATAGGAACACTCTTGAGCCAATATACCTAAAGAACCATTCACATGAGAGCGGCCAACTATCTACGAACGAACGAATATTCGCAAGTTTTGACAGCCCGTTCACGCATGAACACTTTTCTAGGTCGCGGCAGTTCGCGAATTTCAGCCATCAGCTGTATTAAGAATAAACAGTTTAAATAACGAAATTTCGTTTTCCAAACTTTTTGCCGCGAACGAAAGAAGAAGAATTGTCAAAGTTCGCAATCCACATCAATAAGCCGAGTTCCACAAAATAGCGAATTCCTTCGAACCTAAAATCGAATTGAAAATTGCTAAATTTTAAGGAGTTCATGTGGAACCGTTGAAAATGGCGACTTAAAGGTATACATTTACAAGTTTAAAACCTATACCTGTACCTAATGAAAATAATAAGGCCCAATGACGGCTTCAGCGTAAACAGCACATTCAGTAACATTGATCGGGTGTAATGGCTCTTCGTGGGTTATACGTGGATTTATGGTGCCCCAGAAGCGATAACTTTGCTTGTTTACATATCCACAGAGATGGAAATGGAGCTCGTTACTCATGCTGATTTTTGATGAGAAGTTGTCTCCCTCGTGGTCGAAATTTAGGACGGCTTGATCGTAGGTTACAAATGCTTTGTGGAAAACAGCTATCCATCTTACAGTCTTTCACCAAAATTCTCTGTACATACATATCTACCGCCGATTGCTGCCCAATTGCGTGGCACGTCGCCACAGCTACGATATTCTCAACAGAACGGATGCTTCGGGGCCGGTCAGAATTGGCAGCAACTCGTGTTGCCCCATACCTACTTTTCTAGGCGATCGACTATGAGTCTTAGTATTTGCACAGTTGGTGTCGGATGGCCGGAAAATCTGCGCCAACAACACCGAAAAATTATTGCGCAAAAAAAGCTAAGCAATTATTTCATCTCTCGTTGACGTTTATTTAGCATCTATTTACTTCACAAATGTCAGAGTAAAATTGATAATTGCCGCCATTTGACTTTTGCGCCACTCTTTGTATGGAAAATAAATATAGGAATCCCTTCTTTCTTTGCGGTCCAGATTTTCGTTGCAGTCTAGGCCATTGTCCTGCTTAAAATTTTAAAGTATGTATAATGAATCGATGTAAGTCTAAGTACTTAGGTGTGTAAATGGTTTCTGGTTAAAAGAATAAACCATTTAATTAAATGCAGGCAGGTCTAACGAATAAAAAAAATCCCGAACATGTATAACTTTTACAAAACCACCTTTTTGTTGGGTAGAGTAGTTCTAAAAAATGTCAAAGAAAACGCAAGAATCGCACAAGGGGTTGATGTAAGTCCTTTTATCCATCTGTATGTTTCACTTGAGAACGGTTGACCTGACTTGTTTTAAATTTAAAAACAATTAACTAAAATGTAGCCACTCTATCATGCTTTCCTAACATGGGTGTCTGCCAAAGGTCTACAAATTTCCCTATCATTTACATTCTCCAAGGGATTCCCATCAATACGCAAAATACTATACTGTGTCTCCCCTTTCATCAACAAAAATAAAAAAAAAAAATATTAAGCGCCTTAAATAGAGACAAAAAATAATCCCTAACCCAAAATTACCAGACAAGGCACGTATTTAATTAAACAAAAATACCTATCTGACGCATCCGTTTCGATTGAATCAAGCCGATTGGATTTATTCGAAATTATTTCGCAATTAGTGTCAAAACCATTTCAACAATTTCAATTTCAAGTACAGATTCGAATGCCTCCCGCGCCGCAGATACATCGACGGGTACCATACCAACCAGCCACTGAGCCATCCTATAAAATAGATGTATATAGACACTTACCAATTGTGCACTGGTTCGGGCAGAAAAATTCACAATATTCACTAAATTAGCGTGTTTCGGCAACGCTAACAAATTATGAGTGATAATGGCACTTTTACCAGTTCCAGTCGGTCCTATCACCATAAACGGCATCGGTTTGCGTCCAATACAGAAATCCAACCAATAGTTGATGTAGCCCGTTTCTTTGGTTGGAACGATAATTTCACTGATTTGTACACCTTCTGGAAATGTAATATCTTCGTGTCGTTGCCATGGCCACCAGGTCTCTGTGCCATCGAAGCGGTAATCCATTAACGAAAGTTTCTCGGGGAACATTTGACCACGATTCAAGGAGAAGTACTTCGGCCTCGGGTGGTTCTCATTGGAGCCGTACAATACTTTTCTGATTAAACTGTCGAAATGTTTTTGGCCTTCAACTATGCGTATGTATATGTGTTAGTGTGTCGTTAAAATTGTTAGAAATAAAGTTTCAGATATAGTGAGTACCGAATGGCATATAGAGAGGACACATAACTGTTTGAAACTTGACTAAAAATAAAATGAAGCTAGAATGAAGACGAACAAGGATAGACTCGTTCCTATATGCTGCACAAAGCTGTGAGTGCCAATGGGAGGAGAATGAAGATATATACCTTTGTGACAGTGCAATTTGAACTCTGAAGTACAGTGTGTCCAGCAATGTAGTCGACAAACCGAAAAATGTAATGGACAGCATGTTTGCAAGAATAAATGAGAGACACGCTTTAAACTGTTGCCAAACTAGATGACAATAACGAACTGTGGCCTATTTCACCAACTTACAAATTTGTATTTACAAGTATTTTTTGACAATATTGTTAGAAAAAGAGACAAATTCTGTTTCACCACAATTATTCTTAAAGCAAATTTGTAATTTTTCTACAGATTTTGTGAAAAAATACTTGTAAATACAAATTTGTAAGTTGGTGAAATAGGCCACTGGTATACAATATGAACAAAGTGTAGATAGTTAAGACTGGATCTGAGAAAAGCGACTCCGTATATCAGAACTGTCATTTTGACAAGAAATGACAAGGGATTTATAACGTCATGAGATTTGCAGAGGGGCGTCTTTTTCCGAGTGAACCTCAAGATTACTTCTTCGCACTAAAGACGCCCGGATATGACTCGAAGAACAGCTACCCTAGTTTAATGACTAATGAGGAGTTAAGTTGAAACCCTATTGCAGCGAAAGGCTTAGTGTACCTATACTTATAAAACCATATTATGCAAGAGCTTACCCGTCGACCATGTGGTAGTCGTAATTCCATCAAAACTCCTAGTCGTATCAGTCCTTATTATAGTTATGCACTATTCAGTAACGAAAATACACAGAAAACAGTTTCAACAACACCTTTGCCTTCAAAAAGGATACTCATTACTAGAATTTTCCACAGGAAAAAAGGGTCAAATCAGTCAACGAATAGGAAGAGATAGTTCTCGGTTGTCATATGGATGTCGGTTTAGGCCAAGGCATCTTCTTTGAAACTCTGGTTCTAAGCGTCAACGACGATTGTAGTGTCTTTCGAACGGAATTAGCTGCTATATGCAAAATAGTGAGAGAGAATAAGAAAAGAAACTGATAGCAAGACGGGTATAAGAGATATCTAGTCGGGCTCTAAAACAATCCGAGGAATACTATCATGGAATTGTAGAAATCTTCAAACACGCTGGCATACAAGCGAAAGAACTCTGGCCAGGCTAATACAACGATTGCCGCAAAAGGGGTGTAAAGATATAGAGCATATCCATCACCACATATTAGACAACACAACCTTCATAAACACCAGATTAAAGATCCTTAAGTAGTTATTTCGTGGGCGCAGTAGCGCAGTGGTTAGTGTGCTGGACTACTGTGCGAGGGATCCCAGGTTCGATCCCCGGAAAAACACAAATTACATCTTAATGTTTTTTCTACTGCGCCACCTCTCGCGAACGTCTGACAAACATCCGAGAGTATGACTGTCCTGAAAAAGCTTCTCAATTCAGACGTTCGGACTGGGCATAAAAATTGTAGGTCCCTTCCATTCGTCCCAAAAATAGAAACTCACACAAACGAATGGTTGCGAGAAGTTAGGCCTGGGTGTCTACCGCCTGTTGCGCTACCTATTTATGAATTTATTTAAGTAGTTATTTCTTTGATCAACTAGAAGATTTGGATAATGCTGAAATAATAAGAAAGACTACTGGTTTTCATCTGGGACTGCGGCAGGTTCTAAAAGAATACAAAATGGGATTGGGGACACGATCCCGAAAACGAAAATACCGAAAATCCAAAATCCCGCAAATCCAAAATCCCGAAAACCCACAATCCCGAAAAACCAAAATCCCGAAAACCCAAAATCCCGAAAAACCAAAATCCCGAAAACCCACAATCCCGAAAAGCCAAAATCCTGAAAAAAGAATCCCGAAAACGAGATCCCAAAAAATTATATAAAATGCAAAATTTGCGCAAATTTTTCATTTTATATAATTTTTCGGGATCTTGTTTTTGAGATTCTTTATTTTGTTTTGAATGTAAAATATACATTCCATTTGCCGTAATAATGTTTTGTAATGTTGCGCTGCAGTTCGCAATGTGCATTCAGTTGTGCTGATCTCATATAGTGTGATAGCTGACCGACTAGATTTTAGCCAGTGAACATCGTAATACAAAGTGAGTAGAAAAAGAAAACGTTACGGACTTGCAGGTAGTCCTGCATACTCCCCTAATTTTTGAAACAAAATCTGCCGCGGACACAGAACAACGTAGAGGCGTGGCTCCGCCGCCGGCTGAAAGTTCTCGCAGGGCATTCACACGTTGGTGTATATTCACTGATTGCTCTTTTATATGAAGAGCAAATCCGTGTGAAAACTTGTTTGGCTAAATTAATTGCCGGTGAGATGCAACCTCGGATGCAACAACTAAGAAAACGTTATGTGACGAAGGAAAAAAAAAATTACAAAATTTTACGCGGAACGTAACGAGCGTTCTGAAATAAGTTTTCTAACAGGAATTGCGTACAATATGAACTTGTATTAGATATTGTTTTGTCATGGATCGTTTTTTATATGTTTTTGTTAATAAGACTTAAACTGTTTTTGTTATGTTTTATTTACTTGAAGTTTGTTATTTTGTTAAATAAATTTGGCTTATATTTTTGTTGCTACAATAAAATTTTTAGTTTCACTTTCGGGATTTTGGCCTTTCGGAATTTTGGCCTTTCGGAATTTTGGATTTTCCGGATTGTGGATTTTCGGGATTGTGGCTTTTCGGGATTTTGGTTTTTCGGGATTGTAGGTTTTCGGGATTTTGGGCTTTCGGGATTTTGGATTTTCGGAATTTTGGGCTTTCGGGATCACATTTTTCGGGATTCTGTCCGACTCCCTACAAAATGAGCACAAAAATGACCAAAATGAAAAAAATGCTCGTCTTATTGAACTCTGATAACTGAACTGTGGCACCCATCTACCCACGTACCGCTAAAATCGATTGTCTTCAGCATTAGTAGGTAGGTAGAGAAAGAAAAAATAAGTGGCCGTGAGCTATACTTCTGAAGTTAGACTGGCTTTGACGCTAGGACAAGGTAATTCCTTTGAGGTGGCTATGACTACATCAGAAATATTTCTCGCACTTTTGAGAAGTCAGTCAAAGAGGTGCAGTAAGAAGACACTAAACTGAGGATCGAGATCATTACTACAAATAGTGTTTTTTTTTTAATAGGGTTTTTTTTAAGTAAGGATCATGTGGCATCTAAGCATGCGTCATGTTGTGAGAAACAAAAGTCAGATGGCATTTACACTTAATTTCTTAAGCTTCAATCAATCTGTTGTTACGAGCGGTGGTTATGTGGAAGGCAAATTGAAGATTTGCCTCTGTTCTGCTATTGCCGAAAAGGTACACACTTGGCATGCTTGCGGCTGAGGCACGGCTGAGCTCGCCGAATATGGGAGGGTCCTTGTACCCTCAGCAATAAAAAAAAACCCGAAACAACAAAAATATAAAATCATGCCAAGATTAGCGATTAATATCTTAACCGAGCTATCAGGTGGTATACGGACAGACAGGTTGTTACTTTGATCCAACTACTTCAGGTTAAGGCGACAGGTGTTTGGTCACCTTGGATACACTTTACCCACCCTTCTCATCTACGTGATGAGTCACCGTGACAACTGCTATATCCATGCTCTTCCAGTTGTCCCTTGATAATACCGGCTAAGGATTTAGTACATACGGAAAACTTTCAACCAATTATCCACCCCCATTGAAAAAAAACTTAGCACTTCATTATGTCCAGATTCAACTTAAACATTTTATTCTATAAAAGCGCAATTCATTGTTCGAATGATTGTAATTATAGGTTATCTAATTCAGCGTAAATTATTTTTATATATAGTTGAGTAGGTATTTAAACTAAGTCTACGAATGTGTGGTAATTCTATGTGTGGGTATGAATGACGAAACTTTAGTGATTTAGAAAGTAATGTAAGATAAAATTAGTTAATTAAAAAAAAAAGATGTGCATGATCAATTGTAATTCAATATAAATATGTAAATATAATATGTAGATGTTTGAATGATTTGTGTTGTATTTAAATTTTAGATTTTATGTTTTATCTTTTATTTTTTTTTTTTTTTTTTTTAGGTTTTTACTTCAAATTAAGATTTTAGATTGTATTTTTAGGTTGCATGATGTATTTTAGGTTTTAATTTATGTGTAGATAGTATTTTTAAATCACGTTAAGTAATAAAATATATTTTTTTTGTATATAAATATTTGGCGATTGTATCAGTTCAATTTTAAGACTTACTTTGTTATCCGTAGGCGATGCAGTTACTTGGGAATTACAGTTGACGGCATTGTGCGCACAATCTCGTTCTGTGTTGTCATTGTTGTTCTCGTAGATTACTCTTAATTTTGCGTTACCCGTTATCGCTGATATGATCGCTATATTTTGCCTTTTTTTTTTTCTTTTCTTAGCAAATTAATTACCTTTTTTTTTTATAGCTAAACACAAACATTCACAGGCACATCATTTAATACATAATTCTTAGTTTTTTTTTTTTCTAATTTCCTTTTTCTACCACACTTTCACACACACTTTGCTGATCGATTTAATCCTGGAGCTGTTGATTTTCTTTTTCTTCTGCCCGAAACCGCATTAATTGGTCTCAATCTCAACCGCTATCCCGCGACAGTCGTTCTTACGTTGATCGTGGGAGAAAAATAGCCCGTCAGCAGACACGATGTCTACGCGACCGAAGCAAACTGAGACTGGGGACTGGGGAGATGAGTTTTTCTCTGCAGAGGAAATGGATCACATAAGTGGACCGATAGGTAGTCAAAAGTCGGTATCGGTACTTACCACTGGTATTAGTTATTTGACTGATAGTGATAACAAACAATATGCTGCAGATCAGTTAGCTGCAAATTTTCTCTTTTGTAGGGCTTCCCCATGCACAATACTGGTTCTGGTGTAAGGCGAATTGGGGAAGAGAAAACAAAAATCCACCAGTGGAGACTAAGCGGCGGGAGGCTAAAAGGGGCCGGTGCGGTGCACAGTGCACAGTGCACACTGCCCTGTACGTTTTTTTTTTTTTCTTCCTGGTCTCGGGTAAAACTTCTCTTTGGGTAGGAAACGATGCTTCTAAGAGCACCAGCTAGTGCTTGCGAATTGCCACCAATTTGTCTATGATTGGTTTTGGCAAGACTAATAAGGCTGTAAAATAAAATAAACTTCTAAAATATGCCAACTGAGGGCTGATAGTATTTGCTTACCTATTGCAATTAAGCAAAAATAGTAGATATTAAAACAATCTACGCAAAATTCTGTTGCGTCGAAATAATACGAGAACGTCTGTTCTATTTCACACCCGGGATGGAAAAGAAAGTTTAAGGTGATGAAAACTTATTCCCAACCCAAGCACAACTCGCCATCCCTTTCATTTCCTCTTTCCTGCTCTTTCATTTTTCCCTGTAGGAGAAATTTCCCCCTTGAGGAAATGGGAGTGGGATATTTTTATAAGGGCAAGTGCACTATAGGTGGAATTCCACAAAAAAATGTTTGACATCCGCAACAAACCCATTTTGTTTACAAATTCAATGCAGGAAATAAAACGGAAAACCGAGATGTCAAATTAGTGCTGGATTATTGTCTCAGATCCTTAGCGTGATAACGCCCAATGGGTTTACCTTTTAAATCTTCCAAGTCATACAGACAAGAACCTATCCTCTTCGACACTCTGCACTTAATAAACTTAGGTAGGAATTTTGCGTTTTTACCTTGTGCAAAGGAGCTATGCTCAAAATTTCGTCTAAAAATTTCCTGACCCTCAACAAATTTTATAGTCTTAGACCGCCGATTATAACTTGTTTCAGCTTTTATATGAGCGCTAAGAAGATTTTGTTTTATGCGTTCTTTAATCAAGTTCATCTTTTCACTACCAGTTAATGTCAACATATCGGATTCTTGCATGCAATGTAATTTTTGTAATAGTTCATATTCCGATCCATTGATAATCATATTTTGCCCGAATAGTGCGAAATACGGAGAGCATTTAATTGCCGAATGGTAATCACTTCGAAGAATAGATTCTATTATGGATATGTATTTATCCCATTCACAATGTTCCTTCTTTATTAGGACTCGCAGCTTAGAAATGATTTCCCGATTTGCTCTCTCTGACGCATTTGCTTGAGGGCTATACAATCCAGTCTTTATATGTTTAACATTATAGGTATCTAATAATTTTGCAAATTCTTTAGAGGTAAACTGTTTGCCATTATCGCTATGTATATACTGTGGCGTTCCGAAGAGATGAAATATGTTTGCCTCAAGATATTTTACAATATCGACTGATGATGCTTTTTTAAGTGGTTTCAAAAAAATAAATTTGGTTAAATGATCGATTGCAATGAAAATTACACTATTGCCTTGTTTCGTTCGAGGGTATGGACCCAGCAAATCCATATATAAGCGTTGCATTGGCCTGTCTGTGATAACCTGATTACCCATTGGAGGCCGAAGAGTGGTGTTTGGAGCTTTTACCACCTTGCACACATCACATTTACTTATATATGATTTAATTTGCTTTGCCATTCCAGGCCAGAAGTATTTTTGCCTAACCCGATAAAGCGTTTTCGCCAACCCTCCATGACAACCAATTTTATCATGAACTCTAGCAATTACTTCGGATGTTAGTTCTTTGGGTAACCATAATCTCCATAATGTAGTTTCTTCTTCCTCCTCACCTGTCCTAAACTTAACTCTCCTATATATGTGATCGTCGGATACACAGGTATCAGGTAAGTTATTCTGATTTTCGATCACTTCCCGTTTCAGTTTCTCATATTCACCCCCAAAGAAATACGGTGAACTCAAATCTACCTCCCACTCGGATTCACCGACAGATAACTCATCCATATTAACACGCGATAATGTGTCGGGAACAACATTTAAGGACCCTTTTCGGTGCTCCATTACAAAATCGTAACGCTGAAGTTTTAAGCTCCACCTAGCAAGCCTACCGGTTAAATCTTTTTGGGTCATTAACCATTTTAAGCTAGAATGGTCCGTTACTATTCTAAACGGGAGCCCTTCAACATAGGGTCTAAACTTGTTTACGCAAACTATTGCGGCCAGACACTCTAACTCCGAAACCGTGTAATTTTGTTGGGCTTTATTTAGTTTTTGAGATACGTAGGCGATCGGTCTCTCACTACCCTCTTCGTCTACTTGATAAAGGACGCCTCCGACACCTGTTGTTGATGCATCGCATTGAATCACAAATGGTTTGGAGAAATCGGGCTGTGCTAGGACTGGAGCAGATATTAATGCATCCTTTAGTTTGTGGAAAGCACTACTCGCAGCTTCCGTTAACTTAAACTCCTTAGTCTTTCGAAGACAATCAGTTAACGGGGCAGCTAAATCCGCAAAGTTCTGAATAAATTGTCGGTACCACCCAGCCATACCTATGAATCTCCGAATTTGTCTAACAGTTTTGGGGATGGGGAAACTGGATATCGCTTCTAATTTTTCGGGGTCCGTTTTCAGACACCCTTGACCGACAATATACCCTAAAAATTTGATTTCTTTTTGACAAAATTTGCTTTTTTCGACATTTATAGTTAATTTCGCTTTATGAAAGCATTCTGCTACCTCCTTCAACAAAGAAAGATGCTCCTCAAACGTTGCCGAACACACCAGCAGATCATCTAAATAGATGAAGACGTTCTCACGGATGCGTGCAGGTATTACACGATCCATGAGACGACTCATCCTCTGTGGGGCGTTGCATAGCCCGAACGGCATAACTGTAAACTGGTACAGTGGCCGACCGGGCACAGCAAATGCCGTCTTTTCTCTGGACTCATTTTCCAATGGGATTTGCCAAAAGGCATCCTTAAGATCAATCCCACTAATAAAATGTGTGTCCTTTAGCCTGCTTAATAATCCGCTAATGTGTGGCAACGGATAAGCATCCTTCTTTGTTACGCTATTTAGTTTTCTGGAGTCCAGACAAAGTCTCACTTTACCTGGTTTAATAAGAAGAACTATTGGTGAACACCACGGACTGTTGCTTTCTTCAATCACTCCTAAATTTAGCATTCTATCAAGCTCTTTATAAGCCTGCTGTTGACGTGGTGGAGAAAGCGGAAAGTGTTTAGCTTTGATGGGGACTGCATCACCCGTATCTATATAATGTTCTTCTAAGCTGGTACGTCCAAGTCCGATTTTAGAGAATGAGGGAAAGTTTGAAATTACTTTGTCCATTTCGTATTGCTCTTTCGGTGTTAAATTATGAAATTTACTGTCATTATTTGTGATATTGTTTTCAGTAACACTCAATTCGGATACTATTTGCGGCGCAACGTTGAAATCTTTCCAAAAGTTTATCCCCAAATAACATTTTTGTTGAAGATTGGGAACGATATAAAAGCTCACGATTTTTGTAACATTGTTGAATGTCACAGGAATCTTACAAAATCCATGAACATTTTGTTTTGTTCCATCTGCAGTGCTTAGGTGAGATTTTATGTTGCTGACTTCAAAATTATTACGTTGAAGGAAGTCAAAGCAGTCCTTACCCAGAACACTAACAGATGCACCGGAATCTAGTAGCGCATATATAGTTTCTGCGCCGAGCTTAACATTCACGAAAGGTCTAAGGTCGGTATTATCATTTATGTAAGTACTTTCAAGGATTTTACGATACTGTTTACGAGTATGGTATCTTTTACGACATTTTTGAATTCGTTTTGAAATCTGCGGTCTCATACTAGTTCCGAAAATTATCGCTCTAGCATTTTGGTAGTTAATCATTCTCTCATGAAGAGAAGGCTTGGGGGAATCAGTTTGAACCGAGGAGCTGATTTTACTCACTTCTCTCTTAACAATACGTGGAACTGAAATATGAGATTGCAGGATATCATTTGGTTTAGAAACATTAGACGGCCTATGGCTATCTAATGTTCTGTTCGGGTCTGTTGACTCGGGGAAGGGTTCATGGAACGAGAGTCCCCGGTAGCCATCTCGCTCACATTGCTGTTTTCCAAGTGGTTCTGGCACTTTGGAGTAGTGACATTTTTCTCACCGCACCTAAAACAAAATAAATTTCTTATATTGGATGGGCACTCATAGAACGAATGACCGATTTGGTCACAATTCCAACACCGAAACTTGGAAGAATCAATGGGGTACCTCGTTGGATTCGTTCTTCGCACTTGTGAAAATGCTGCTATTTCATCATCAGCACCAGCATTGCTAACCTGTGTGCAGTAATTATCAGTTTCTTCGATCTCATTTACAAAACGTTTCGGTTGCTGATACCGTTGGTATGTTTGATTATTTAGAAATTGTTCGGCCTTTCGTGCGACATCCCGCAAGTTTTCAAGGTTGCTGACCTGATAGGGAAACAGTAAAGCACCTAAGCTATCTTTGGCATTTTTTTTAAGTAACTCTATAAGTTTACCATCTCGCATTGGTTCTTGGAGCCTACAATTCCTAGTGACTATGTCGGTATAAAAATCATCGAAGCACTCTTTAAAACCTTGTCTCCTTCCTAACATTTTAATAATCATATCCTGATCATTTTCCATCCTACCAAACTCTTTAATGATTGCATTTTTCAGCAGGTAATATGACGCGTTTGGATTCTTTTTGAGGAAAAGCCAAAACCAGGTTTCAGCTTTCCCCTTCAGGAGCACATGAAAACTGGCAAGCACATTTTCCCAGGAACACATCGATTTCTCTTTTAGGGTTTCTACTTTAAAGAGAAAGTCATGAACGTTATCATTCCCATCAAAGGAGATTTGCCACCTCTCGACTTTAACAAATTGACTAGAAGAAGATGCATTAGCATTGGAACTACGGCTTGGCATTTCAAATTGTTGGTTATTTCCCCTGAGCATTGATGCATTTAAAAACTGCTCAAACTCAGGCACCTGATGGTTCTGCTGTATTTGAATGTTTTCATTAGGTCGATTTATCTGCAGATTTTCAAATTGCTCAACCAGGGTATCTCTTATCGATTTCATTTCATTTACATAGACCCTTTGATTAGCTTCCAAAATTCTTTGGAAAGCCGCTACAACAGGTTCTAGCCCACCATTGCCACTTACGTTCTGCGGAATTGGTATTTGAGAAACAGATTCATTTATCTGTCGCACACCTTCATTTTGGATAGTATGACTGCAGCAAGGCAACTCATCTTCCATACTGTTCAAACTCACTTCATTAGGAAGCTGAACCACCTGTGGTTGAGAATTAGTCAGAACTTGTGAGGCTTCTATTGGAGCAGTTGGTTGCGGAAGTTTTTGTGGAGTTCTTAAAACTCTTTGCTGTGCTCTAGGTGTAATTTGTCTGGGTTCCATTGCTTTAGACGTTGAGTCACGAGTATATGAACTATCGTTTTTTCTACCAATGGATGATCGACCTTTATTGTTATTATGTCTTTGATAATAGACGTTGTTACTTCGTAATTTTTTCTTTTGTACGGATTCTGCTTCCATAATATTGATTCTTTAAACAAACTAGTTAATAATCTTCCTGACTTGCATGTATCTAACTGGGGGTTTCAAATGGTTTCAATCTCAATGTATGTACTAAAATTATATAAGCGGACGGACGATAGAAGTAGGTACTGATCAAAGTAACGCTTTACCAGTTACGAATTAATGAAAATGACTTACTGGTTATGGATGTAGTAGCATTGAAGTTAAACTTTATATGTATAACTTCCGACTTACTAAACTTATAGAATATTGAAAAAAAAGGGCCTTACATGCAACAACTTCTCGAATTTCATTCAAAAAAAGTTGGACTAATGTAAGGAAAACGATTTCAATACAATTAAGTCAACAAAATCAGTTGCAACGCGGATTGCGATTTCGCTCACAAGTACCGGGACTATCCTGAATGCTAACGTCACTGAACTGAAATGAAAAGCAAGTTAAGACACTATTTTTAATAGTCTCTTTCCTATGCTCACATGTTGGGCGCCATTTGTGTTACGAGCGGTGGTTATGTGGAAGGCAAATTGAAGATTTGCCTCTGTTCTGCTATTGCCGAAAAGGTACACACTTGGCATGCTTGCGGCTGAGGCACGGCTGAGCTCGCCGAATATGGGAGGGTCCTTGTACCCTCAGCAATAAAAAAAAACCCGAAACAACAAAAATATAAAATCATGCCAAGATTAGCGATTAATATCTTAACCGAGCTATCAGGTGGTATACGGACAGACAGGTTGTTACTTTGATCCAACTACTTCAGGTTAAGGCGACAGGTGTTTGGTCACCTTGGATACACTTTACCCACCCTTCTCATCTACGTGATGAGTCACCGTGACAACTGCTATATCCATGCTCTTCCAGTTGTCCCTTGATAATACCGGCTAAGGATTTAGTACATACGGAAAACTTTCAACCAATTATCCACCCCCATTGAAAAAAAACTTAGCACTTCATTATGTCCAGATTCAACTTAAACATTTTATTCTATAAAAGCGCAATTCATTGTTCGAATGATTGTAATTATAGGTTATCTAATTCAGCGTAAATTATTTTTATATATAGTTGAGTAGGTATTTAAACTAAGTCTACGAATGTGTGGTAATTCTATGTGTGGGTATGAATGACAAAACTTTAGTGATTTAGAAAGTAATGTAAGATAAAATTAGTTAATTAAAAAAAAAAGATGTGCATGATCAATTGTAATTCAATATAAATATGTAAATATAATATGTAGATGTTTGAATGATTTGTGTTGTATTTAAATTTTAGATTTTATGTTTTATCTTTTTTTTTTTTTTTTTTTTTTTTTAGGTTTTTACTTCAAATTAAGATTTTAGATTGTATTTTTAGGTTGCATGATGTATTTTAGGTTTTAATTTATGTGTAGATAGTATTTTTAAATCACGTTAAGTAATAAAATATATTTTTTTTGTATATAAATATTTGGCGATTGTATCAGTTCAATTTTAAGACTTACTTTGTTATCCGTAGGCGATGCAGTTACTTGGGAATTACAGTTGACGGCATTGTGCGCACAATCTCGTTCTGTGTTGTCATTGTTGTTCTCGTAGATTACTCTTAATTTTGCGTTACCCGTTATCGCTGATATGATCGCTATATTTTGCCTTTTTTTTTTTCTTTTCTTAGCAAATTAATTACCTTTTTTTTTTATAGCTAAACACAAACATTCACAGGCACATCATTTAATACATAATTCTTAGTTTTTTTTTTTTCTAATTTCCTTTTTCTACCACACTTTCACACACACTTTGCTGATCGATTTAATCCTGGAGCTGTTGATTTTCTTTTTCTTCTGCCCGAAACCGCATTAATTGGTCTCAATCTCAACCGCTATCCCGCGACAGTCGTTCTTACGTTGATCGTGGGAGAAAAATAGCCCGTCAGCAGACACGATGTCTACGCGACCGAAGCAAACTGAGACTGGGGACTGGGGAGATGAGTTTTTCTCTGCAGAGGAAATGGATCACATAAGTGGACCGATAGGTAGTCAAAAGTCGGTATCGGTACTTACCACTGGTATTAGTTATTTGACTGATAGTGATAACAAACAATATGCTGCAGATCAGTTAGCTGCAAATTTTCTCTTTTGTAGGGCTTCCCCATGCACAATACTGGTTCTGGTGTAAGGCGAATTGGGGAAGAGAAAACAAAAATCCACCAGTGGAGACTAAGCGGCGGGAGGCTAAAAGGGGCCGGTGCGGTGCACAGTGCACAGTGCACACTGCCCTGTACGTTTTTTTTTTTTTCTTCCTGGTCTCGGGTAAAACTTCTCTTTGGGTAGGAAACGATGCTTCTAAGAGCACCAGCTAGTGCTTGCGAATTGCCACCAATTTGTCTATGATTGGTTTTGGCAAGACTAATAAGGCTGTAAAATAAAATAAACTTCTAAAATATGCCAACTGAGGGCTGATAGTATTTGCTTACCTATTGCAATTAAGCAAAAATAGTAGATATTAAAACAATCTACGCAAAATTCTGTTGCGTCGAAATAATACGAGAACGTCTGTTCTATTTCACACCCGGGATGGAAAAGAAAGTTTAAGGTGATGAAAACTTATTCCCAACCCAAGCACAACTCGCCATCCCTTTCATTTCCTCTTTCCTGCTCTTTCATTTTTCCCTGTAGGAGAAATTTCCCCCTTGAGGAAATGGGAGTGGGATATTTTTATAAGGGCAAGTGCACTATAGGTGGAATTCCACAAAAAAATGTTTGACATCCGCAACACTGTGCAAGTCTTCAACACTTTAACACTTTCAAAAAACTGAATCTGCGTTCCAGCCGTCGCCAAAGGTCGATCTGTGTGTGTTTGGATTAAGTGAAACCACTACCTGCTTGTAGAGAATTCAACGAATTGACGGATTTTTATCTATTTGATTATCCTGCTATTACAGTCCGGTATCGGTGCGAAGAATCCTTATTTAGTAGTTACCAACTTAATTTCAATTATAGTAAAAGTTAGTTTTCTGTCTTACAGAACCAATTATTATTAGATATTCCGATGCTTGTGCATGCACAAGTCTTGACAAGGAACTAAGAAGTGTGGATACATTTATGTACATATATAACCCACATTTGCATGACACACTGTACTTGATTAAGCATGAGTATGTGGTATACCTTTCTACTTTCTACTCCCACATGGACATTGGACATCCCGTCGAGTTATTGAGTTTCCCAACGAGGACAACTACCATACGTATGCCCTCCCCCACAGTCCGCTTGAAACTCGATTATCGACATAAAACCCAAATATGGGGTGAGACACAATGTGTCTGCAGGGCACGTCACAGACGCGTTTAAAGAAATACTATAGAAATTTATTTTGTTATACTCTACACTCAGGTATGTGTTCTCTCTCTCTCATTTTGTTCATACCTGTTAGTGCGGAACCATATGCCCAGGCGAAGCTGAATAGGAACGTCTGCTGGAACCATATCTGATTATATGTCTGGTTCTTCTCCTCCAGGAATTGCAGGAAGAATCTTGAAAGCATCTATCGATACACACGCAAACGCGCCAAAATGAGACCAATTTCCGCCATCATATACACGCACGTACAACGAACATAGACCATCAGCCAGCCAGCAAACATGGAGGAAACGAAGAGCAACAACAAAAAGAAACACGAAAATGGAAAAGTTAAATAAATTAAGTTTTTTTTTCGCCAGGAGGAGCAGCACTCTAAACGTGCTTTGTGCAGGAAAATTGAAAATTGGTCCATCTATAGTCATGCTCATACCCAATACCTGTATATAGTCCTATATCTACTCACCGTGTATTGATATATGGGTGAGGTTTCCAGCATAGTTTTGCACTTGGGCAGCACCTCTAGTGCGGCTGGCACCAACCAATTAACAAGGTCCTCGTACAACGCCATATAGATGTCATTCAATGCCTGCTGGGATTCGAGGACATACGTGAAGCTCTTGTGAAAGACTCGCCATCCAAGTTGTGCCGGTTCCATGTAGATCATGCCACAACGTGAAACCGTTGCGGGGGAGGCTTGTTCCAGGTCGGCCGGTTCAAACATCATATTCATCATTTTGGTCATTTGAACTATTTCGCCCGACATTAGGCAGAGTTTTTTATTGTCGTCCAGTACGGTGTTAAGATTTTCTATCCAAATCGCATCCACCGGACCGTCAAATATCACCCAGTGACGTTCTCGCTGCGATGCGTATGCCATTTCACGGAAGGTTTTCGCCAGCACTCCGTCGGTCCATTCGTGTGAGATCGGATCGAAACTGCCGTACAGTTGGCCCATTGTTATGGCTTTGGGGTTAATTATACGATAATTGACGGGATACTCTACAAGTGCAGCTTCCTGGTCGGCGCTGACGCACTTCATCGCATGGGCCAGCACCTGTTGGGTTAAACACAAAAATAATTGAAAAGAATGTCAAGTGAGTGCTTATGGTTCTTTAAGTGAGAGTGCTAATGAGTGGATTTTCACACTGAGAGTGAGAAAGTCCTTCAGGATTTTTGTTGTGTATTTGAGTGGTCCAAGAGGAGGAATATGCACTTCAAGGGGTTTTAATATTTTTTTTTCTGGTTTAATTTTGTAACGCCATTAAAGCCGGCTAAGTTGCGAATGTAAAGATTCACTTTAACCTCAAAAAGGGCTGAATAATGTTGAACTTGTATTCACCATATCTTCAACTATTTCAAGAGTTTTTGGCTTCGAAATTTTAGAATTTTAGGCTTCGTGATTGTCCTTTGCCTACAGAGTTTGTATCTCTTGGTTTAAGAGACTTCAGCTAAGGTTCTGTTTTGTATATCATTTTATACTTTTGAATGCTCAAGGGCTTACGAATACCTTTATAAGGTAGTAGGCAGGGTGGGCAGTATTTTAAGCTTGAGCCTTAAGGAAAGTTAGAATGATACGGAAAGGGAAGTTGATTAGGGATTTAATTTTCTCCACCAGTGGTGTCTTATTAAGTTGGGGGGAATGGGCACTCTGACCCGGTTTCAATGTAATCGAGAAGTCTGAAGGGTTTTGAAATAGTCCACCCAAACCTCTCACCAATTTCTGATAAATCTATGGAGGCTCTATCTAGGACGAATTTTCCACCAATTAAAACGCAATGCTATATACTGCAGGCAAAGTCTAGGAGAGTATGCTAAAGAGAATAATTTTATTATGAATTTAGAAGAGAATACATCACCCAGATACACTCCGCGCCACTTGAATAGCACACCCCCTAAGTATGGTTTTCTATTGCAAAAAATGAATACGCCACATTTTACAGGTTTTTAGTTAAAAATTGTTTGTTAATACTTAAAGCTTTAGTTTTAAATCTTCCTGCTGGCGAAATCACAACAATTAAATGAACTTTAATTTAAAAAATAAAAATAATTCTCTAGCATGCTTGGTTTAGGACCAGTGGGCAATGGAAAACCGACCTTAGGGGGTGTGCTATTCAAGTGGCGCGAAGTGTAGATCATATGTATGTCTTCTTTTAAACAGCTCGTTGAAATACTCCAGGTATCACCTTCCTATTAACGTTTCAAAAATGCTGTACATTGGTATAGTACTAATCTTTGTACATGAGTATGAGGATCATACCTAACAAAAAAGTTTGAATAACATAATTACTGATTTTAAAATCACATTCAAATTCAATTGATACTCGGGTGCCAAGAGTATGCATCTATTAGTGGGTTCTAGGAAGATAATCTCGTTGAACTATTTTAAGTGAACAATCGATTTGCAAAGATACAACAAATCATTCACATGCAATCGTATTGGAAAACGTACATATAAATACGAGAAGCTGACCTCGATTGGTAGCATTCAGCTAAGTAACTCTCTTGTGGATAGTTAACCTTAGAACGCATCATGATGGTAAGCTAAGTCGTACAATACCTATCCAAACTAGATCAATGGTAACATAAATAACTTTATTATTATTTTCAGAAACTCTTCGTGTTTGCATTCGTTTTTATTTTTGCAGCAGTTGCTGCTCTTCCAGCCGAACCCAGTGCTGAATATCTACCACCAGCCGAAGGTGACGCAGCTCAGCCGGATCAAACCGATCTCGCCGCTGACGGATATAGATACAAAACTGTGAGGAGACTGCGTTTTAGGCATCGCCGTGATGTAAGTGAGCTTCCATTGAATGAGTATTTACCACCAGTTGAGGGAAATGCTGCAGAGGCTACTCCCCTTGCCGCCGATGGATACCGCTACAAAACTGTTAAGAAATACCGCCACAGACATCGTCGTGATGTTAACGAGCTCCCTTCCAACGATTACCTGCCACCAGTTGAAGGAAATGGAGCCGCGGCTCCAACCGAAGGAGCTTCACCCCTTGCCGCTGATGGATATCGCTATAGGACCGTCAAGAAGTACCGCCACAGACATCGTCGTGATGTTAACGAGCTCCCTTCCAACGATTACTTGCCACCAGTTGAAGGAAATGGAGCCGCGGCTCCAACCGAAGGAGCTTCACCCCTTGCCGCTGATGGATATCGCTATAGGACCGTCAAGAAGTACCGCCACAGACATCGTCGTGATGTTAACGAGCTCCCTTCCAACGATTACTTGCCACCAGTTGAAGGAAATGGAGCCGCGGCTCCAACCGAAGGGGCTTCACCCCTTGCCGCTGATGGATATCGCTATAGGACGGTCAAGAAGTACCGCCACAGACATCGTCGTGATGTTAACGAGCTTCCATTGAATGAGTATTTGCCACCAGTTGATCAAGCTCAAGCTAGCTCAGCCCCCCTCGCTGATGATGGATATCGTTACAAGACCATTCGTAAGTTGAAGCATCGTCATCGCCATTAGGATATGATCTCGACAACGTTTTAAAGCCGATAGAATTGTGCACTTTGAACAAAATAAAACCACTTTAAGAAGCTGATTGCTTTGATTGGAAATGCCTTATTTCATTATTAAGACAGCTAGTATATCAACATGTAATCAATTACAAGCTCAATACAACTTTTATATAATTATATCGAGATATAGGTATGAAAAAAATTACGTGTGGACTATAGGTGGTAAGTATCCTTGCTTCACATTAGGAGCGGTCAACTTGTGCATTTAAAGAACTCAAAGGCGTGAAAGGAAAATATTTCGAAATGGAGGATCGATTCTCGAAGAACCGAAAGACATTATTTTGCAAATGTTTAATTTTCACACCCCATATCAATCCTGCCTTGCTGAAAAAATTTCTTTGGCAACGCCTTTAGATTCTTTACACGCAACAGCTGATCCCTCCTATGGTGTTGCCTGCCAATCGATTTGCAAAGATACAACAAATCATTCACATGCAATCGTATTGGAAAACGTACATATAAATACGAGAAGCTGACCTCGATTGGTAGCATTCAGCTAAGTAACTCTCTTGTGGATAGTTAACCTTAGAACGCATCATGATGGTAAGCTAAGTCGTACAATACCTATCCAAACTAGATCAATGGTAACATAAATAACTTTATTATTATTTTCAGAAACTCTTCGTGTTTGCATTCGTTTTTATTTTTGCAGCAGTTGCTGCTCTTCCAGCCGAACCCAGTGCTGAATATCTACCACCAGCCGAAGGTGACGCAGCTCAGCCGGATCAAACCGATCTCGCCGCTGACGGATATAGATACAAAACTGTGAGGAGACTGCGTTTTAGGCATCGCCGTGATGTAAGTGAGCTTCCATTGAATGAGTATTTACCACCAGTTGAGGGAAATGCTGCAGAGGCTACTCCCCTTGCCGCCGATGGATACCGCTACAAAACTGTTAAGAAATACCGCCACAGACATCGTCGTGATGTTAACGAGCTCCCTTCCAACGATTACCTGCCACCAGTTGAAGGAAATGGAGCCGCGGCTCCAACCGAAGGAGCTTCACCCCTTGCCGCTGATGGATATCGCTATAGGACCGTCAAGAAGTACCGCCACAGACATCGTCGTGATGTTAACGAGCTCCCTTCCAACGATTACTTGCCACCAGTTGAAGGAAATGGAGCCGCGGCTCCAACCGAAGGAGCTTCACCCCTTGCCGCTGATGGATATCGCTATAGGACCGTCAAGAAGTACCGCCACAGACATCGTCGTGATGTTAACGAGCTCCCTTCCAACGATTACTTGCCACCAGTTGAAGGAAATGGAGCCGCGGCTCCAACCGAAGGGGCTTCACCCCTTGCCGCTGATGGATATCGCTATAGGACGGTCAAGAAGTACCGCCACAGACATCGTCGTGATGTTAACGAGCTTCCATTGAATGAGTATTTGCCACCAGTTGATCAAGCTCAAGCTAGCTCAGCCCCCCTCGCTGATGATGGATATCGTTACAAGACCATTCGTAAGTTGAAGCATCGTCATCGCCATTAGGATATGATCTCGACAACGTTTTAAAGCCGATAGAATTGTGCACTTTGAACAAAATAAAACCACTTTAAGAAGCTGATTGCTTTGATTGGAAATGCCTTATTTCATTATTAAGACAGCTAGTATATCAACATGTAATCAATTACAAGCTCAATACAACTTTTATATAATTATATCGAGATATAGGTATGAAAAAAATTACGTGTGGACTATAGGTGGTAAGTATCCTTGCTTCACATTAGGAGCGGTCAACTTGTGCATTTAAAGAACTCAAAGGCGTGAAAGGAAAATATTTCGAAATGGAGGATCGATTCTCGAAGAACCGAAAGACATTATTTTGCAAATGTTTAATTTTCACACCCCATATCAATCCTGCCTTGCTGAAAAAATTTCTTTGGCAACGCCTTTAGATTCTTTACACGCAACAGCTGATCCCTCCTATGGTGTTGCCTGCCCAGGACTTGCCAACTATAATAGTCTGCTTGCTTTGCAGATATTTAAAACTGCACAAGGATTGCCATAACTAATTCTATAACTTTAGGAAAAGGAAATGAAATGAAAAAGTGATTTTTCTTTCTTGGTTTAAAATTTTGAAATTTGGACATTTTAAATTTTTGTTTTGGGATCATTTTTTGTTGGCTCTAAATTTCATGAAGCCATTTCAGAATATTCAATTCTTGATAAAATATCTTGATGTTTTCAATCGTTTCACTTAATTTTGTACACCTAGCCTAGCTACATGATATTTGTCATTTATTAGACATTTGCGCGAATTTTCGTTTTTAGCATAAAAATATAGAATAAATTACTAAATATATAGTACACTATACAAATACAGGGCTATCGACAATTCCAAGGGAAAAAAAAAATTCCCCCGAAAAATGTTTGTTTCCTGGAAATCCCATCGGAATTTTGTTCCCCTAGAATTTTTCGAAAATATGTTGGAATTCATTGTTAGTTGTCAGTTGTGATTTATTCAGTTGTCATTTAAGCCCATATTTGGGAATATTTTACAAATATTTGTGTTAATCCAAGGAATTGTGTTAACCTGAGTAATTGCAAATACGCGAATTGGATTTATCCTTTTTTAATTGAAGAAAGTGTTCGATTCGGTGAAATATAAAAGAAAATATTAAGCTTTTAAAATTCACAGCGCAGCGTTTAGATTGCTATCCGGGAAACAAATTCATCATGAAAGTGAAATTAAACATAATAACTTAAAGAGATAAATCCAATCCCTTGGGGTTACCACAGGCATTGTAAGTAGAAATTAAATAGCGTTTGAATATAGGTAGTTATGGCATAATTCATTATTTATTAGATTTCGCCAATACTATAGGATCAATAAAACAATGTTTAAATATTTGTTGGATTTTCACTCGGACAATCTCTCAACAATCAAAAACCCATTCGCTAATCTTCACATCGTCAAGCTGTTTTGTGGTCACCAGACAGGACTTGGAAAGGATTCTTAAGAAGATTCCAAAATTTCTTTACATTCTCTTTGCTCCTCGTAGTGAAACCGTTGGCAATGTCGCGATTTTCATCCAATAAATTTACACAAAGTAAAATCAACCAAATTAAAAAAAAAAAACCGACTTTTTTAAACTTATTCGCATAAAAACTACTTATACGTTTTGGATTTCTACGAAGGAAACATTCCGGGTGGAAATCCGTCAAATTCCGTGGGGAATTTTTGTTCACGATACCTACCTATTTATTCCGGGGAAACTTTTTCCCTTTTTCGAAATTGATCGCCGATACCAATTTTTGAAAAAAGTATTTCTGGGGGTATTTTGTTCACGATAGGCCTGATAATTTTAACTTCAGTTCTTGATCATTAGAAAATTTGCGCGAGATTTTTAACACGTAATTATCTACCATCAGTTGTCGATTATTAATTTGAACCGTAAAAACAAGTTTTAGTTATTAAAAAATAAAAAACACCTTTTTTCTTACGTCTCAAATAATTTGGCCTTATGTTAGAAGTTTGCCTTATGTCACACGCCTTATGTGATATTATTTCCTACATTGGATGAGAAATAACTCCATACTGAAAATGGGGACTTATTTCCCACTGCAGGTGGAGTAAATTCCCCTGGACTTATTTCCCACGCCTGCACCATCTAATTCTGGGACAATGATTCTATTTTGATATAAAACACCAATAAATCCACATTTTCCACATGTAGATCCGTTGTGATGTGCAGAAGGGTCTAAAAAGTCAT